>CAOGCB011456276.1:0-12977 GCA_948266635.1 Cnidoscolus chayamansa | reverse complement strand
TTTATTATGTTTTGTAACTATTATATATCATGAGGCAGTAATGAAATTGTAATATATTTATACTGCATGAAATTTCCATTTTGATAAACCTTTTTATAATTGTTTTAAATTTGGACTTATTGAATGGATTTTTACTTTTATGGATGGTTTATAATATATATATATACTATGATTGGAATTGAGTGAAAGCAAAGATATTATTTTATTTTTGAAATATTGAACTCCTCCTCCTCCTCCTCCTCCTCCTCCTCCTCCTCCTCCTCCTCCTCCTCTCTCTTATGTTTCTCTCTCTCCTAAGTCACCTCCTCTTGGGCACCGCTTCGTCCACTTCCTTTTTTTTTTTACTTTTACTTTTTTATTTATTCTTTTTTATTCTTTTTCTTTTTTTATTTTTTATTCTTTTATTCTTTTTTTAGACACTTATTCTCCTAAGCCCTAATAAGCATACGTGACACCAGAGGTGAACAAGAACAAAAGGAAAGAAGGTTTTCTTTTGACAAGAATGCAAAGATCTATCAACCAATATCCTAGAAAGTCTAACCATTCGAAGCTCTCATCTAAAAGAGGAGACCTCAACTGGCCAAGCTTTCTTGGAAGTTTCACAGTTTGGGAAACTCCCATCAAGACAGAAGATTCCTCTTCTCTCAAAACCTCTAGATGAGTTCTAGCACCATGTATATGCGTCATAATAGCATCTGTGTTTTCTCCTAAAAATGACTTTGTTTTTACTAAGATTTTAAATTGCACCACTCATATTGACAAGATTTTCGAGTTTCTTTTCCAAAACTTGACGTTTTCCCTCTGGTGCATTCACCTTTTTCCTAAAACAAAAATGAATTCCAATGCCTTTTAAAAAAAAATATATATATATATATATATATATATATATATATATATATATATATATATATATATATATATATATATATATATATATATAAGTGGCGTAAAGCCGCATAACCCCTCAAGAGAATGGAACTGTTAATTGTTGAGCCGAGTCCATCCTCATAAATGGGGACACCAAAAGATCCAATGACCGAATCAGAGAGAATCGACTTGTTGATCTAAGGACTATCACTGTTAGTGTGATCAAAGAAGCATGATTGAGAAGATGTCTACCCTCCAGGGACGAGGTGGGATGCCTAACACCTTCCCCACACATACAAAGAATTTCAGACCTAAGATCTCGGTAATATCCACCAGTGTCTTATCTAAGGGCAAACAATGATTTTCTCTGGTTTTCCACAAAATTAGGGTGGCGCATTCTATCCTCCCATCTAGCCACAAGATGGTGTCATGGAGACGAATGAATCCCTCGTGACAGTAGCCTTGAACACTCAAGGCTATCTTTCCAATGGGCACATGATGAGTTGGGTGTTTGTAGTCTTATATGCTCGAGCCTAGCTCTCTAATGAGCATGTGTTGAGTTGGGGTACTTTGGCTAGGTCACTAACGAGTTGTTGAAAAATAGAAAAACACTTAGTAAATTGGGTAGAAAAATAAGAAACTATTTTAATTGATTTCAAGGCAAATGCCAAAAAATTTATCATTTTGTTAATAATACTTCCTTTTTCTTGAGACAAACTTTTCATTCTTTTTTTTTTCAAAAAGCAATTTACCCAAGGACGTGGTTCCTCACTCGTTAAGATTTTTCATCATCTAGGCAAATGTTTTCTAAGCCCTCTTCATCATATCAATTTTATGGTCAGTGCATTGGAGTGTTCCAGTTGGAGATTTTTTCAGACAACTTAGATCGTAAGAAACTTATTTGTTCTTTGATCTATTCTCTTGAAAGATTAGACACATCTACTTAATAAGAATTGTTGCCTATTTCATTTGCATTATCCACTCCTTCGGTAGAGATTTGGCCAATTGTGATTTGTTTTTCATGCCAATTGTGATTTGTTTCTCAACCATGACAGATTTTTCAAAGGAGACAACAGAGAAATTTGATTTTTCACAGATGGTGCCACTGATGTTATTACTCTAATCTAGATCTAATCTTAGTCTTGATCTTTAGACTTGAAACGAGTGAATCTGCAAGACACGGGTGGCTAGCTGCTACAACTACTTTGATGCTTAATTCAGAAAATGATAAGAAAAGATCTATTGAAATTTGAATAGAATATGTGTATCTAGTTGTTGGTGAATTCTCTATATAAGAATTTTGGATAGTCTTAATTTTTCCTTCTCAGTCAGCATAAGGGCTATAATGCCGATAGAATAAGGTTTAGATAATTCTTATTTGATGCTTTAAAATAGAAAAAGGTTTCGGTCTTTGAAAAGCTCAATATCCAGATAATTCAGGATTTTGAAGGTGTTTTTTTTTATCTAGGTATATGGGTTGTTTAATATTCAGGTTATTGGGGTTATGGCTCCGTTGATTTCAGTATCAATGCAAATGTAAGGTTCCCAACAAAGAAATAAACACCACCAAATTTTAAAGTATATATAGGATTTTAGATAACAGAGTTTAGATTTGGCCATATCTGTTGCCCTATATGAATTATATATATATATATGTATATGTTATGTTGCATGTGGACAGATTACCTCACCTAGCCATCTCCCAATGTCCGTTGAGATTTCTTAAGATCTAAATCTCAAATTATTGATGTTGTTTATTAAAAAAAAAAAAAAAAAAAAAATGGGGTTCAGATTTTGGTGATCCTGGTTTCTGTTTAGGTAAATTTTGCTGAATATTTATATTAACTTTCTTAACATAAAAAGGTAATAAATTATTAATAGTATTTGAATACATATAGAAGAAATGGCATAATTCAATAAAGAAATGGCATAATTCAATAAGGTAAACGCGACAGAAAGAAAGAATAAAATGGAAAATTCAGTTAGAATAAAATTAGATAGAATTTCAACAACATTAAGCAATTTCAAAATTAGAAGTTAAAAATGGCTTTTTCTTCTTTCTATTTGTCAGTACGCCAAAGACAAAAAAATCCTAACACAAAACATTTACAGAGACAAAAGTTCTTACCCAAATTGTATTTACAAGAAACATTGAACTCCTAATCTTCAGCAGTCTGAATCTCACCCCTCATGATCCTGTTGCTCACCACATTAAATCCCAACACCGATGGGCTCACCTTCTTCCCTTTTTTCCCTTTTTTCTTTCCACCTCCTTTTGAGGACCCATCCAATCCCTCCCGCTCCCACTCCCCAACACCTGCATTGTCAAAATTCATGTCTCCCGCACTGTATGCACTGGCCGTCCGCTCAATCCGACTCTGGAAGGCGATTTCAAGTACATCTGCTGGTAACAACTCTTTATAGTTGAGAAATTTGTCGATGAACTCGTGGTTGGGGTCAAATGATCCCAGATTCTCTATCAGAAGCATCTCAGCCTCTGATCTGGATTGCTTCGAGCAGAACTCCAGGAAACTCGTATCTATCAAGAATGGAAATATATTTATATACACAACGATTGTATAAGATAAATTTAGCTCTGATGGTCAAATTCCAGCAATTTTCAGATGCAGAAACTGAATTTGCATTTTAAATCAATGAAGCACTCTACAGTTTCATATCTTCTTCATTTTCGTGACATGGCTTCATCCTTGAGATGCCATATTTAGTTCCATATTTCTTATGTGCACTCGTACAATTCTAGTTCATTTTAATTAGTGAAGGAAATATCTGAGAACTGAGAAGAAAACATGTATTGAGCTACCAAATATGTTTTATCCCTGTCCTCACTCCTCCGACATTACCCTGCTGCTTTTAACCAATATTGATGAGAAAACAAATCCTTATAAACAGAAAGTATGGCAAATCGTTAAGTAGCAGACTGATACCTTTTATCCCAATAAGTCTAACACACTCACTTTCACACCAATCTCTGAAGTCCATGGCCTCTGCAAGAGTGAAAATATATATACGTGCTTTAGCCAATATTTTTTACAAGATCATCAATCTTATTATAGCAACTTTACCTGAATGTTTGTTAATCGTGTCTTTTTTCCCTTTAAGAGATGACTGAGCTGAGGCCGGTGAAGATGACAGAGAATGCTCAGCATGCCTGACACTCATGGACTTTTGTCGGCTTAATGAACCACTAGCAGTTGCTTTTACAGGAGTATTTTTGGTTCCCCAACTGCCTTGGCTTACCAGATGAGGAAACTCAGACCTGTTTAGAAGTATAAATAAATAAAATATTACTGTCTTTCTCCCCCTTCAAGAATTTAATAGAAACCAATAACAAAACAAATGAAGCAAGTCTACGTCAAGCACTTAAGAGATTATCTAAAAACAAGGCCGGGCAAACACACACATGCATTGACAGAGGCACATACACAAAATGCACAAGAAAAGCAAACCACATAATCTGGACTCCAACAAAATCTGACGTTCATCAATTCAGACTTGCATACTTTAAACAAAGCATACAAGCATTCCACATTCAGTCACAGCCAGAAAACAAAAGCATGTCAACTACTCTTTGTTTTTGAAAAACTGCAATTGATAAATCCAACATAATAGAACTTCGAAGGTGGCAGCCAAAAGAACTGTCAAGACCACATGAATTTCAACCAGTGAATGAAAACATTTGATGTTAAACAGTGAGGATATTGTTTCTAATGAGACCAGATATAATAGATCTAAATGCCGGAAATGTATTATGATTATCGTGAATTTATTTTGTTCAGCTACAAGGATTTTCATAAATTATCTATCCCATTTCAGGCCATTCTGACTAATGCCATCAGCACTGGGCTTAATCATGTTAAAAAAAATGGAGTTATGAATTCCTGTTATCAGATAGGTAACATTTAGTAAATAATGAAATTAATCAATATTACCAACTTCAGCTGGTGAAAGGGAATGCCTATGAATAGGCAAATGCAAAACTGGTTATTCAGAAAAATTACAAGCAAAATGAGTACCAAATAGAAGCTAAGAGATTGATGAACTACACAAGATGCATGTAGAAGACCAGTGTACCTAAAATAAAATAAAAGATAAAAAGATACATTCAAACTAAGGTAACATGCAAAAGATAAGGTCATACTGCTTAGTTTCCTGCTTAGATTGATCAATCGGGCCCCAGAATAGGTCATCATCTCCTTTATACTTTGACTGAATGGCAGCATTGGAATTGATCTGGATAGGAGAAGCAGCCTTGGCAGGAGAAGAAGCAGAAAGTGCCCATGTAGGACCACTTCCAGGGGCAGCCTGTGTTGGCTGCGGTTTCTGATGGGTTATCATTGGATTTTGAGACTGGACAGATGAGACCTTCTTCTCCTGCTCCATTAGGATGTCCCTTAAAGATGTGGGTTTAGGGAGCTTCTTGGCGTCGGTAGACCATGCTGGAGAAGGGGAAGTAGCTGTCGACTCTCCTTTCCAAAAAACAAAATCTCCTAAGGAAGGGCCTGAAGGAATTGCAGGCAATACTTCCTTCTCTTGTTGCACAATACGAGCGCTTTTTCCTTTTTCAATAGGACTGGAACCAACAAGGACATCAGTGGTGGGCACTACCGCCTTAGTGCCAGTACCCTTAGCTTTAGCAGACTTTTTGCGACTCTTTTTCGTATCTCTAGCTTCAATAAAGTTACCATCATCTAAATATTCCACATTGGTCATTGTGAGTTGTTGGGAAGGTAAGCTAGACACACTTTGAGGAATCTCCATCTCCCTATCATTAGACTTCGCTAAAACTTCTTCTGCCAATAAATCGTGTAACTGGCTTTTCTTGCTCTTTGAATTGGGTGAAATTTCAGATTTTCCCACATTTAACTCATTATTACTTGAATCTTTCAGAGTTTCTCTGGAAATCTTTGGGTCTGAACTGGCCACAACCCCAACCCAAGGAGTTGACAAATTCATGGAGCTCACGGAAGTGGTGATCTCAGAAACTGCTATAGTAGCCTGTGCCTTCCTCTGTTCTTCCATTTGAATTTCCAACAATGATTTCGGTTTGAAACCAGGAGCAGGTTTCCACGCCCTTTGACCCAGATTTACCTGGGCATTGTGAATTGGAAGAGATCCAACTGGTTTAGATTCATCATTTTCTGTGACTTCAGCATCTCCACTAAAACGTGAAGACAAACTTTTACCTTGCTGGGAGTCCTTAATTTCCACAGAAGAAATCCCACACTTATCTTTTATCTTTTCTTGAGGTGTGCCATGAAGAGTTTCTCCTGTTCCATTATGAGTCTCAAATTTGTTGTCACCAACATTTGGTATTTCACTTTCTGACTGCTGTATCTGCTGCACTGAGGAATTCTTTGATGTTCCCTTAATCTGCTCCTTAGGTTTTGACTTAGCAGATTTTTGCTTTCTGGATTTCTTCTCAGAAGCCTTTTTTGACTCGCGTACTTCAACTTTTTTACCTTCTGCCACAACAGGCACTGAGGGCTCCTCACTGGACCTTTCTTTTTCAATCTGCTGCTCACTAAGAGTGCCATCGAGCTTTGTGATTTCATCCCCAAAAGTTCCCAAGACAGGTTTAGTAACAGAGATTCCAAGAGACTCTGGTTGCACAGCATTTGCAGCAATCTCAGGCATTGCAATCTGTGAAGTTTCTTTAGTTCTCTCAGTTTCTTCTGATGATTGCTCCACGGAAAGAGAAGCATTGCAATCAGAAGCATGTAAAGGCTCATGCACAACAGAATGATCCTGTGTACATTTATCCATCAACTCTAATGAAGATGAGATCCCTACTGGAGATGATGCTGGCAAAGATTCCTTCTGGTTCATTTCATCTTTCTGATCAGTATGAGTGGTAACCCAATTTTTTTTACTGTTAACATTAACAAGCATCTGATGCGGAAGTCGGAAAGGAGATACTTCTGAATCAACATTATAACTGATATCATGAGTAATTTGTGGAGGCAAATTCATCAAGCCAGGAGGGTGTTCATCTTGAAAATTTGAAACAGGTATCTGAGAACCAATCTGCAACATTTCTTTTAATGGCTGAAGCCGAGAAGCATCAATAGATGTGTTTCCTGCAGCTATTGCAGAAGAATGGAACTGTCCATACTGTGGCTCTCCAAATCGTTGGTGAGAATGATGCTCTGACAAAACCTGAGAAAGCAGCTGCTGTTGCCGCAGCAGCTGTTGCTGCTCCTCCTGTTTCTGCTGCTGTTTAAGCAGCAAAAACTTGTCCAACACTGACAGTTGCTGAGTTGGAAGAGGAGCCTGGGAATGTAACTGCAACAAATACTGCTGTTGCAACATATTTAGTAATTGTGCGTCTTGAGATAAACTGGGAGGGAGTAAAGTTTCAGGTGTCAAAAGACCAGATGAACTATCTATGGCTTGACTGAGTATATTTGTTAAGGAGGGTTGTCTCTGTGGCTGAAGCCTCTGTTGTTGCCCTAAAGGAGCTTGTGGGGGAAAATTCTGGGTATGATGCAGGTCAGTCTTATCCTGAAGAGGATCCAGGCTACCTTGGACAGGGAAATTTGACCAACCAGTAACATCATTATTAATTCCAGAGGCAGAGCCTTGGAGGATGGACATCAGGTCAGCATTCTGAGAGTGAGAGGGCTGACGAGGATTGTCAGTCAAAGAAGATACAAGTTTTGCATGTTGCATTGGAGAGTCAGAGATGACTTCTGACTTTGAAGCCACTGGTGCAGCATCCCTCCCAGGCCAATATGGATAAGGATTAGGTAATGACCTCTGACGTTCAAGTGCTATTCTCTTTGCCAAAAGGTAAAGGTCATTCCCACCATCAGCACCTGATGGGGAAATACTAGCAGAACTGTTTCCAATATATCCTTGCAAACCTATAAATCAAACATAACCATCCAAGTTATATTACACTGCAACAAGATGACAATTTCTTGAAGGAATGCATAAATGAAAATCATAATTTGTTCCAAAATTAGGAGCAGTTAAAAAAGAGGAGATATACAGGACTGAACCTTGAGATGAATTGCTAATATTTCCAGACATGAGCGACTCCAAAAATCTATTTTCTGCTTCTGTTGTCGAAACAGGTTTCTGCTTTGGTTCATTTCTTACCAGATCAAGATCACTTAAACCAGAATGAAGATTCCCAAAGCTACTAAAGGGAGACCTACTTGCTGCATCCGCGAATTCACTTTGTTTTGGTGCACTAAACCCAGGTGGCGGTCTTGCCTTAGCTCGCAAATGGGGCATCACATCACCAAGTAATGAAAACGGCGAGTCCTTTGATGCACTTGCAAGCCGAACTTGCAAATCTATCCCAAAATATCCAGCCTCAAACCATCCAATAATATCAGTACCAGAAAAAGGACCTTGAATTTCACCCTGAGGATCTTTATAGTAAAGAACTAGATTCTCAGGTGAAGGCTGAGAAAGCTTCTTGGCTTCTTTTTCCCTATCCAAAACTACAGATGGCTGCCTCTTAATCATGGGATCTTCACTGGCTTGCCATTTTGCTTCATCTTTGAGATAGGGAGAGTTAACCAAATTGCTATCCCACCTATTAACCGGATCTTTCTGAGGTTGATTCCATCCCATCTCAGGGGTCCTTGACCTGCCATCACTTTGAATCTCTCTCCAGTCATGCATGGCCATATGCAACTGTTCTCCCGTTGATTGGACTCTCCAAGGTGTGCCAGGATGCTCAGAACTGTTTCCCTGCAGAGCTGTTTCCTTACTGGTTGGTGTCTCGTCAATCCTTTTGTGAGAACCAGTATCTTCTTTGATAACTGAAGATAGAAGGAAATAATTATAATAATGCACAGAGACTGAATGTATAAAACTTCCATGCATGTCAAAGCTAAGAGGGAAAGGATTGCATGTCAAAGTAATCAAACACATAAAATTTGAAATAAAAAGAGTCGAAGCACAAAAAACACATCTAAGTTATTAAGAATCAAACTAAACCTAGTAACAATCTAACAGCCGTCAGCACACACAGATACATATATCTACATACATGTGTGGTGTGTGGTAAGTGTATAAGATTATCAAAAACAATCCACAATCAAAGAAATAATTTATATAGTAATATTAAATGCAGAGGAAAAGGTCATCTGCACTGCTATTAACCATTTCAAACACCAACTCCATAGCTAAAAAAATTTATATGCATAACGAGCTTCATACGTAACAATTATGTCAATTACCTTCAGCTTTTAATTTGTTATCATGAACAATCTTATGATTAAGCATTGCTTCCAATTCTGTATTGGATCCTTGATGCTGCATCTGCCTTTCATGGAAATCTCCATAACCAACTTTTGAATTGTCAACACTTTCATCTTTAGCACTGTCAATAGGAAATGGAACATCTTCTCTGCTGCCTGATCAGACAAGCCAGTCCAAACAGATAATTCACTACCTCACAATATCCACTGATAAGTTGCAAAACAAATAAGAATAATAATAATAACAACTTTGATCTGTATGGTACCAAGTATGGCTAGTCTTGATTGTAAATCTATTGAGTTCCGTCCCAAAGAATTATCTTTAGATATCTGCGGTGCACCGCTACTTACAACATCACCTTTGTCAATTCCTTTCAGAACAGCCTACTCAAGCAATGAAGAAATCCAATTAACTGCATGTGTTGAAAGAATTCACAAAGACAATTCATATATGCTAATTACCATTTCCTCCAAATTAGGTGCACAAAGTGCCAGCGGTTCCAAGGCTTCTTCCTGTGTAAGAGAAGGCACTTGGACAAATCCATCTAATAGTTTGCTACATAATTTCATGTCAGTCATCCTGTACACATCAAGTAATTTTGTCCTACTATATCTTAAAGGCCCACTTTCACCCTTGTACAACATGGTGGCTCCCCAAGATTGGGAATGAAAAGTTGGAGTATTTTCCCCACGTCCATGACCATGAGAAAATGTGGGAACCTGTTTATTTGCCATTAAAGGCTGATGATGAGGTGGCTCTCCCCTTCCTCGACTTTGAGAGGAGTTAGATCTCCAAGGTCGGTGATGATCACCCTCCCTCTCATCCTTGCTTTGACTAGGAGGATGAGGCAACCCTTTTTCAAGAGGCAGTTCACCATCTCTTCCAGAGTCCATCCACTTGTCACGTGCATTTGATGTCTCTTTGTCATCAGGGCCCCATCGTGTATTCCACTTGCTCTCTCGCCGCTGATCATAGTTAGTCTCTCTGTTACCAGAATCAGTCCAGCGCTCAGAAGGAGCACGGCGTGACTCATAATGTCTGGTTGATGAATTCTCCATCCAGCGATCCATCCGCCTGGCATCACCAAGCTCTTTATCTCCATCCCTCCAGCGATCTTTGCGCACTGAGGAGGAATTGGTGTCTCTTTCTTCATCTCTCCAGCGATCACGGCGACCGGTTTCCATATCAAGCAAGGAAGGACGGAAAACATCTCTTTTCTTCTTGGCATCAGGCATCTCCTCTGATAACTTCATGTTCTCCAAACGATTTCCATATGCTGGAATTGCATTGAAATGGCTTTCCTGTGAGGAAACAATCCCATTAAAAAAAATTCAACTTAACAGTATAGCATAAAGTGACTTCAATACAAGTTGCAAGAAAATAAAGATCATGGTAAAAACAGTTATAACTCACCCCAATTCCTACTCCAGACTTATTCTCACTTGACTTTGGCAGAAGCCATTGCGGTGAAAGAGGTATAGGATTGTCAGATCCTTGCATATCTGCATTGACAAATGCATCAATGACATATCTAAGACAATGAATTTTTGTTTTGCTTTTTTTCTTTTCTTTTTTTTTTTATTTTGAAGAATAGCTCATTAGTATCCACATCGAATATATGACACCATTGCCAGCACACAAACTCCACCACTTCAGTAGTTCAGTGAGGGCCTAATACATAAAAAAGGTCCCTGAACTACTATTTAGGAAAACCCTCTTACATCTCTTGGACTTCTACTAGCATATATTGCTTAATATATTATTTGCAACCAACAACAACAACAACAACAACAACAACAAAGCCTTAGTCCCAAACAAGTTGGGGTCGGCTGTATGAATCCTCTAACAAATAAGCTCCCAGGTAATATCCGAATCATTATTTGCAACCAATAGGCTGAAATTGTATTGGGATGCTAGGCAGCAATATGCATTATGCACTAGCAATGGAGTGGTAAAGATGGTTAAAAGCCAAAAATAAAGATGGCATTTGGGCATTTAAAAATGGCAAGATCTCTCTTTCTTCTAAAAATGCATAAACACTATCTCCTGTCGAACAAATAAAACTGAAGCCGTTCTCCATCTTTGTCTCTCTGTTTCTCTCTCTCTCTCACGGAACTGCTATCAACACTCATTTTCCCAAAAAAAACCATTATTCAGAACTTGTAACCTGATTCACTTCGTTAAAAAAAAAACAAATATAATGTCAATTAATTCGAATAAGAGTGCCAAGAAAAACAAATGATTTAACGGTACACGCAACAGCAAGACATCAGGAGCTCAAACACTAACACATTTGGATAACTTGCGGAAGTTCCAAAACATTTAGACCAGACTTTTTATTCAGAATAAGAAGTTATGGAACCACCACAAAATGCACTTTTTGTTGTAGCAAATTCCAAGAAGAAGTTAGTGGGTTCTTCAGAGCTTCCACCAACTCATTCTGGATTTCTTTTTTTTTTTTTCAAATTCTTGCAAGTTTTTTGTTAGTTAGAGCTTAATTGAAGTCAAGTGTAACAGAGAACAATATAGTTTGAGATTATTGTTTCAAAATTTCTTGGTTTTGAGAAATTTTGTGGTTCTAATTGAAGAGATAACACAGGGAGAGAGATAGAAGAGAGTAAATAGCTACAGATGAATGAGAAGTGAAATTGACCTCTTGAGATCTGGTGAGGAGGAGCGACGGAGAGGCCGTGACGAGAATCGGAGGAAGAGTCGTTTGCCATGGACGATCGGTGTGAGCTAACGGAGCCGAGAGAAACCCTTTTTTTGATTGCTTGAGGCGAGGCAAGAGAAAAGGCAAATGTGGAGAGAGGGAATATATGTTAAAACGGGAAGAGAGAGAGGTGCGTGCTACGGGCACTTCAAGTCACCTTGTACAGCAGCTGTTCATTGTAAAACCCAACACCGGTAACCGGCTAAACAGGTCATTACCCTAACACATTATCATATGTTCTAAAATGCAAATTACTGTAAAAAAATCTCCAAAAAATTATTTTAAAAAAATAAACAATAAAACAACTTTATATATTTAATCTATAATATATATATATATATATATATATATATATATATATATATATATATTTATAAATAAATGATAATAATTTTATCTCCTTATATTGTGGAAAAGAAAACAACAACTATTTATCATTAAGATAATTTTAAATAAAAATAGAAATAATTGAAGAGACATTTTCTCTTATATTTAAATACTCTTAGAATTTTTAATTTATATTATTTTGATTATTTTAATTTATATTATTTTATAATATTTATATAAATTTAATAATTTAAATTTTTGTTAATAATTTGTTATTTAATTGAATGTATCATAACAACATTAAAATAAAAAATATATAATTATCTAAGTGAAACTAATTAGTCGATTTTTTTATTTTCAAAAATACATTGAAAAATCTACGTAGTATTAGCTACCAAATCAGAAAAGAATATGCAAATCAAATACAGTAACTGTTGTTAGCTGTATTCCCATCATTATAGGGATTATATCCTGTAATTAGCTTCATTATAGGGATTGTATATGTGTATATAAACATGTACACAGCCAAAATACATGAAAAATTACCTTTTTCATTCTCATTCTATATGGTATCAGAGCTATTTGCCTAACAGCTCTATTTTTTTTTTCTCTTCGATCCTCCTTTTCTTGCTTATACCTGTCAATATGACTAATACCACACCAGCTCCCTCTCCATCGGTTGTTTCCCCCTCTGTTGTTCAATCACCAACTATTAATCTTTCTTCAGAGACTCACCTTGTCTCGATTAATTCTGCCGCACAAGCACCAATCAAACTCACCTCTGGCAACTATCACTCTTGGCATACACAATGGTACTCCCTTTTGGTGGGTT
>CAOGCB011455400.1:0-15550 GCA_948266635.1 Cnidoscolus chayamansa | reverse complement strand
AAAAAAAGAGAAATTATTATGTAATGAATAGAAATTGAACATATGCAAATTGCTTTTGGTTTGCAAAATAAGCAGAAAGATGATTGGTGAGGCAAAAGGTATAGGAGTAGGAAGTGTTACAAATTATGTGGAAAAAGATTGAAATATAGTTAACGTGAGGCTCCATAATTATAAATCTTAATTACGTGGGGAGATCCCACCACCACAATGGACAGATAGTGATTATTCGCTTTTTTATGCTCATCTTTCTCTTTCTCTCTCCACCCTCCCATGCATGAATCACAAACCCTTTTCTCTTTTTTTGTTTTATAATTGTTTTTTTTCTTTTTTTTTTTGGTCTTGATGAGCACTAAAAACTCAGTCCAAAGGTATCACAAAGCTTATAGATGAAGAAAGTTTCTTCCACTGAAACCCTAAAAATTATAATAGAACAAAAAGAGATGAGAATGAGAAAATAAAAGAGAGAAAAATAAGCAAAAGCTCTCCTCTATCTTTCCTTCACCTTCCCCTTTAATTCTCTTTTTTTTCTCTTGCTTTCTTGGCTCTGGTATTCTCTTAGTGTGATTCTCCACCATATTTTCTTTCCTAAAGACCCATCAACCTTTATAAAAGAAAAAAAGATCGAAAAATAAAAAACCATGGTTTTCTCTTCAGTTCCAGTCTATTTAGATCCTCCCAACTGGCAGCAGGTAAGGTTTACTTCAATTTCCATATTCATAGCTTCTTTTTCTCTTGTCCAAAATACATATAAAAAAAAAAAGATAGAGCATATTATAAAGATTATTATTCGTATTCCTTTTTTTATGATCTTTTTCTTGAATATACCAGATATAATTTCTCTTTAGTATGCTTAGAATTCTTGAAAATTTTTGACTTGCAGCAACCAAATCAACAAGGAGGAGCTAGAAATGAAAGCCCCCAGCTTCCACCTCTTCCTCCACCTCCTAATGTCGCCGGCGTTGGCACTAGCTCTATTAGACCTGGTTCGATGGCTGATCGAGCCCGGTTAGCAAAGATACCACAGCCAGAGGCACCCCTTAAGTGCCCAAGGTGTGAATCCACCAATACTAAGTTTTGCTATTTTAATAATTATAGCCTTACTCAGCCCCGCCACTTCTGCAAAACATGTCGGCGATACTGGACCAGAGGTGGTGCCCTTAGAAATGTTCCAGTTGGAGGTGGATGCCGAAGAAACAAGAAAAGCAAAAGCCAAGGTAGCTGCTCAAAGTCCCCAGTTTCCAGTGAAAGGAAAATGGATATAAATTCAAGCTCAACAAATGCTATTCCGTCAGAGACTATTGGTCATTTGTCTCCACAACCAAGTCAATTGCCTTTCATGACCTCTTTGCATAATCTTACTCAATTTGGTATTGGAAATCTTGGGTTAAACTTCGGAGGAATTCAGGCACATATGGGAGCAGCTAGTGGACAGACTGATATGGGATTTCATATGGGAAGCAATTCAGGCATGAGTCCTGCCATTTTATCAACTGGAGGAGTGCAACAATTCCCTTTCTTTGAGCCTCCACCAACTGGCTTATACCCATTTCAAAATGGAGGTGTTGAAGCATCATCTCCCACGGTAAGGGATAGCCAGTTCCAATCAATGACTAATTCCAGCTCTAGGGTTTCTCATGTGGCTCCAATAAAGATGGAAGATAACCAAGGATTGAATTTATCAAAATCATTTCTGGGTATTTCGGAGAGCAATCAATTGTGGAGTGGAAATACTTGGACAGATTTATCTGGTCTCAACTCTTCTTCCTCTAGCCATCTGTTTTAGCATTGATCTTTCCTGGTTGAATGAGAACACAAACTTATCACTGTATGGAGCTTGAGCCTTTACTACTACGTAGCCCACTAGCTTAATAGCTAATTGACACAAAATGAAGTTGTATGCAAGTTTCCAACTCTTCAAAAATGGTGAAAGCGCATGACGTCAATGAGGAACATCCACCTCTTGATAATGATCAATGGAGATCGAAGCAAGAAACGGTAGAAAGTCTATTTCAAATTTATTTGTTTTCTTAATTTCCGTTTGTTTGAGTTCTGTTTTTGGTCTGTATGTTATGGCTTGCTGGAGAGAGAAAGAGAGAGAGAGAGACTGGTGTTTGTTATATCTGACATAATGCGCTAGTATCATCGTATAAGTTTCTTCATGCATTCTCATCATCGGCATCATTATAAGTTCATCAAACCAAAAAACGCAGAACTTCTGCAAATCAATCAACCAACTTGGTTGAACATTATCAAAGAAGAAAAAAGAAAAGCTAACTGATTGTACACTGATGACTGATTCTTATGTGATAAACGTATATGCAGCGGATGATAAAGAGTTCGATTATGGAATTTTTTCAGTAATGAAGCAACTTATTACCCAATTTAATCTTCTCATTCACTAATCTTGATCTGTAGAAGTGCCATGCATATTTGATTTTTGTTATCAGTTGATTCATCAGGTTGCTGTGAGTTTATTACCATTGCTGAATTTGGGTCCATATAGAGGTCTCTCTCTCTCTCTCTCTACATACACACACATATATACACTTCGGATCCTTCATTGGAAATTCACCATGTCATCTCAAGCAGTAGCTATAGCTAGTTGAATGGAAGTGACGTGATAAAAGGTAGGATTCTCCCATTTCCCCATATTTATCTTCCATATCCTCAATTTGTAGGAAAACAAGAATTTACAGAAAGCAATTTCTTGTCTCACGTTTATAGATGATTTATCTGAGAGCTGTTATAGGTTCGTACCTTTGTTCAGTAATATCCACCGATGCAAGAAAACAGTAACCTATACTCACATTGCTCCATGCATTACAAATCTATGCATGCGTACATGAGAGAGAGAGAGAATAAGCATGGATGATGGTAATGATTTTGTAATTATATAGAAGGGACGTACTTATTGTTTTGTTTGGTCGTTGAAAGGAAAGAGTGGGATCAGCTCAGTGTTGAAGTGAAAGACAAAGGATCCAAGAAAACGCCAAGAATCCCACTCAAAACCATGCAATTATATTACACTTTCAACCAAACTCAAGAAGCAATTGTTTCTAGAATTTCTTCACCGCATCTATGAAAGTTCAAAAACGAACCAGTCAAAAGAAGTCCACACCTTTTGAATCTCTCTCTCTCTCTCTCTCTCTCTCCAAATTCTATCCCAGAAAAGAAATATTATTTTAATAAGACAATAAACTATAATGAATTATAGAATCTTCTCAAAAGAAAGCTGTGAGATTATGGAATCGAATAATAATCAAAACCCAATAAAAAAAACATAAAAATATGCAAAATTTCCAGAGTCATGATTTCTTGAATACAAGTATTATAATCCAACCCTGGAGGGAGGGGATGGTGGTCTCATATAGAAAGCAAAGGAATCAAGGATTTTTGCTTTTGCACGGTCCAAGGCTGCTGCTGCCTTGTAAGAACGAATAAAGCAACAAAACCAGAATAGACACAAGCCACAAAGCTCGTCTTTCCCTTTATCTTTCTTCATGGAATCGTATATACAGAAAAGAGAAAGCAGTAAAAAAAATATGATGTAAATAGAGAAGGGATATATATATGTAATAAGGTCTCCCTAACAGAGAGAAGAGAAAAAGTAAAGAAAGTAGAAGAGAGAGCGATAAAGAAGATGGCTGCTTTTGTCGGTGGGGCGAGGTTTTTTATCATTCCTCAACACCAGCAATCAAAGGAGGGCTCAGAATTCCATAATCTCTTTGTGTTCATGTTCGTGACCACATTCTTTGACGTTTAAATTTTGGCTCTCTCTCCTCTTTTTATCTTTGCTTCCACTTTTTCACACCCATTTCTTTATATGGATACTTAGGTTCATAAATCCTACAACACTGATCACCTTTGAATTTTATGAGAAATTCCCATCAAAATTTTCTTGTTGAAATTCTTTCAAGAATTCCACTAACCCATTTAAAATTAAGATTGAAATCATACAAAATTATAATTTTACAAGAATTCATTTGTGAATTAGAGAAAAATACAAAACAGCACCTCTCGACTTTTCTCATAAGAAGAGAAGAGAAAAGACGAGAACCAAGAAAAAAAGAAAATCCTAGGTAGAGTTTAAATATGTCCACGAAGCCGGTTGAGCAACGTAGTTCCTATTTTATGGATCAGTTGAAGATATGTATAGGTGATTGGGACGATTTATCCGGACAATTCTGATCTGTTAGACTAGTATGCACGTGCCGACTTGATGATAACTGAACAATAATTTTATAATTGTTATTTTTTATTGTGTTATATCAATTTGAATAAGTAAAAATAATTAAAATAAAAAAAATAAAAAGATAAACATGCAATACTAACATGTATGCCGAATCTGAGAGACCTAAAAAAAAGAAAGAGCAAATCTTTGGAAAGAAAAAAAGGATGATCAAATTTGACACTATCCTCATCTTCTTCCATGCCAACAATTTTATCACAGAAAATACTATAAAAAAATTATGATTATAATATAAAATTATAAAAAAATATTAAAATAAATTATTGACTAATTATTAACATATCGATATATGTTATTTTTTCAAATTTATTATAATAAAAATTAACTAAATATCTCAATATATATATATATATATATATATATTTATTTTTTTTCTTGAATCAAATCAATAAAAACATACTAGTAGCAATGTCTAGAGGCTAGGAATTTGAGGATTTGAAGATTGGGTGATGCTGAAAGTGATGGTAGAGAGGGAATATGTGGAAGGTTGGCCTAAATTTAGTTAAAGGTCACAATTTGTTAGTGAGTTATTTCATATTTTATTTAAAAATAAAAAATCAAGAAAATATGTGGGTGAGAATGAATATATGGTAAGCTTGGTCAAATTTACTAAAATTAGTTAATTTTAAGGTTTTTTAATAAATAAATTCAAATTTAATCTTATAAATATTTAATTTATTAATTAATATTTTTAAAATTTTAATAATCTTTTTAATTTTTTTAATTATTAAAATTTTAAATTAAAAACTGTATATACAGTTGTCAGTGAGATACATTATCTAATTTAATTTGATAAAAAAGATCAAATATTTAAATATTTAAATTCTATTTTTTTTAAATTAAAATATATATATATATATATATATATATATATATTTGACATTTTTTTTATATTAAACACTCCAAATTTGATAAGAAAACTATATTTTTAATTTAATCACAAAAAGAAATCATATTTAAATAAAATAATTTTATACTTTGAAAATTTAAAAAGAGTAAGAATATTATTAGTACCACAAATTTTTTTATATATCAATTTTATTAAATATTTTTTATTTTTAGAATTTCAATCAAATAATAGACAATATATATTTTTAAAAATATTTTTATATATCAATTATTTTCTATGAATAATTAATTATATAAAAATTAAAATGTTTAATAAGAAAAAAAATGAAAATTTAATTTTATAACTTTTATTTATAAACCAAATTGAATTTAATTAAAATTTAAAATTAATTTGAATGAATAATTAAAAATTGCTACCTAACATCAAATTATTTGAGTATTAATCTGAATATCAAATCTCTATTAATTTTTTTTTACCATATAGTAAATCTCTTTCAAGTTTCTTTATAACTTTAATTAATTATATATATTATATATTTAATTAAATAATAAATTATTATTAAAATAATAATTTTATTAAATATTACACGAACATATATATTTAAAATTTATTATTAATTATATATTTAATTTATTCTTTTAAATATTAAAATAATTTAGTTTGAGATGGTTGGGTGCTTTTGGTAAGAAACAAAGTAGTGTGAGACCAGAGTGTCCATTGGACGTAATGGCTTTTTCCAATCTTTTATTTTTTCTTTAAGTTGAACTTATCACTTCTCATCCTTTCTTCAATTATTAATATATTTAAATATGATCTGATTAGAAAAGTTTGATACTAAGCAAATGAATTTGTTGGAACCTATATAAATTTAAAACTGGTTAATTATATATCGTACAAACGAATCATATAAAAAATTATTAGCTCTAATTTCATTTTTTTATTTTTTTCTCATTATAACTATTTAAAAATAGTTTTAATATATGTGCTAATATATATATATATATATATATATATATATCATTTCAATATTGTTCTCGAATACTTCATTAGTTGATTAATATAAAAAAATTAATTCAATTAATTTGCTTCTATTAATATTTGCTTTTGATTTTCTGTATTATCCGATAGAAAATTAAAATTAAGATATTAAATTATTTAAAATTAAAATGTTAATTTATAAAACATTAATTTATAAATCATTTAATATAAATAGTTTTCATTTTAGTAGTGTAAATTAAATTTATTTAATAAATAAATTAAGATATTAAAGTTTTTATCAAATTAAATATCAAATAATTTTTTAATTAAATTATTTTTTATTTATAACTTTAATTATTTTTAATTTAAAAATAATACTAAAATTAAATAAATTTTATTTATTAAATTAATTTGATAAATTTAATAAATAATAAAATTTTGAATTTTAATAAGTTAAATATATAAACATATATAAATTTAAAATTGATTAATTACATGTCGTACAAACGAATCGTATAAAAAATTATTGGTTCTATCTTTATTCTAATATTTTTCTTCTCTCATAACTATTTAAAAATAGTTTTAATATATTATTATATATATATCATTTGCATAAAATTCAATTTATTTCCAATTACAATTGTTATGATAGAAATATTAGTTATTTTCCATTAGATTAAGATAGGTTTAATGTTGGAGCATATAGTACTAATGAAGTATTCGAGAATAATACTGAAATTTTTATCTAAATGAAAGTTATAGTTGAAATTTGATGTCATGATTGATATGTATGGAGGTTGTAAAAGTCTAAATTTTTATTATTATATTACAAAAAATCATAAAAAAATTTAATTATATTTCGAAAAAATATTACCGATAAAATTAGAATTTAAAAATTTTAAAAGTTATATTTTAATTATTTTTATCATAATTAAATTTTATCTTCATTTCACCCAGAAACCCACATTTTACGATTAAAATATAAAAATTTTATTGATATTTTTTATTTTTATATTTGTAAGTATAATATTGTGGGTTTGTTGAAACAATAATATGAAAACATGATAGTTTGTACTCCAAAAATGGATATAATTTTATATTTTGAAGGACAATTTTAAGTTGAAGTGAACTCTTACTTACCATTTGATTGAAAATTAAAAAGTAGTTTTAGGATGCAAAGTGTTCAAAAGATATGCTTGGAACCATACCATTTTAGAGGAAGCTTTGGCCTTTGAGGTTGGTTCAAAGAAAGAAAAAGAGAAAAAATGTATAATAAAATCCTTTATCTGATTAAAATCATTTTTTTTAAATTAATTTAATTAATTTGCTTCTATTAATATTTGCTTTTGATTTTCTGTATTATCCGATAGGAAATTAAAATTAAGATATTAAATTATTTAAAATTAAAATGGTAATTTATAAAATAGTAATTTATAAATCGTTTCATATAAATTGGTTTTCATTTGGTGGTGTAAATTAAATTTATTTAACAAATAAATTAAGATAATTAGAGTTTTATCAAATTAAATATCAAATAATTTTTTAATTAAATTATTTTATTTATAACTTTAATTATTTTTAATTTCAAATAATACTAAAATTAAATAAATTTTATTTATTAAATAAATTTGATAAATTTAATAAATTTGATAAATTTAATAAATAATAAATTTTTTAATTTTAATAAGTTAAATATATAAATATATAAAAAAAAATTTAACTCATTTAATAAATAATTTAAAATTAAATTTCACCCATAGACAATAAAATAAATTAAAGTTTTTATTAAATTGGGTTTTAAATTAAAACAAACAATTTAATTTAGTTACAATTTTAGGTACCCTACTCATAACTAATTTTATATTTTTAAAAGTTCAATTATTTGATTTTAATAAATTTTTAGAAATTATAAAATTATTTAATTATTTATAATTTAAATATTTTTTTAATAATAATAAAATAATAATAATAATATAACTATATTTTATATATTAAATATTAATTTTAAAATTTACATAAATGAAATAGTTTATTTTTAAAATATAAGATTAATGTATAAATTTCACTAAATTTATCTTTTAGTTTGATTTGTTTACAATCCACCCCACTATATATCTATATATATAAGGAATAATAGTAAAACAAATCTAAACTTAGATTTTTTTATTAATTATATTTTAAACTAAAATTTTTAATAAATATACTCTAAATTATAATAAATAATTATTTTATATTCTATTTATTAATTTTTCAAAATTATTAAAAATAATAGCTAAAAAATCTTAATAGTTTTACTTTAAATTAATTTTTTTAAATAATTTTACTACTAAACTAAATTTTTAATTAAATATAATATTTTTATTTTTAAATTTTACATGTATTTACATATTTAATTATAATATAATTTTAAATTATATTTTTTACTTAATTTTTATATTATAAATTTTTTTGTTAAATTTTTTATTTTTTCTTTCACTCATAAAAATTAGAAAAAGATTTTTACATTTCTAATTTATATTTATAATTAAAATTTATATTATTATTTCTATATTTTTCTTTTTGATATAATAAAAAAATATATGTATTGTCTATTTCAAAGTATATTTCTTTAAAAAAAATCTGAAGATTGTTTATATTAATTTAAATATAAAATTTTTATGAAAAAGGTTTTAAATTTTTTTTAAATGATTTGAAAGAGACAATGAATATTATATTAAAGACAAAATATAAAAAATATATATATATAAAAACGCTAATATTGATTTTAATTTGAAATATAAATTAATTATTTTTCATTCTTTTAAAATAAATAAAGAAATAAATATGATAATAAAATAAATTTTATTATATAAAAATTGAAAAATAACTAAAAATTATAATATTTAATATAAAAATAAACTAGAAATGATATGGATAGCAAATGTATTGAACCTAATTTTGAGCTGTAAAATATAATTACAAAAGCATGTAATAAATTAACAAGAGTGTCTAAACAATTCAGAGGAAAGACAGATGGTTTCATATCCGTCTGATATTTCCATTGCCATATTGATCAATAATAATATAGAACGTAGTATCTTAGATGGTTTCACATAGAATACACAGGACACATCTCTTCCATAAAAACTGAGGATGATTACGTTGATATAATGATACAATTTCACATACATGTCAGACACGTTGCAGCCGAGTGTTATCTCTCTCTTCTTCTTTCCCTTAGATGGATCTCTGCATACTCTCTTTTAAATGTAGTCCTCGTCCTCGTCCAACATAAACAAATGAATAACTTACAAACTGGACTGGTGATCTTCCACCTCCATTTCCCAAACCATGACCAGACCGCTTCTCAAAGAAACAAAATAAAAAAAGAAAATAAGAACCCAATCGTGAAAATGCTGAACAAAAATTGTCATCTATCAGCAGAATTTGATACGGAAGATGGCTGGGGCTGCTGACTCTGAGCCTGAGCCTGAGCCTGAGCCTGAGATTGAGTTTCATTTTGTGCCTGAGCCAGCTTTTGCTGCTCAACAAACCTGCTCATACGTTCAATCAACTGCTGAGCTTTCCTCTTTCCACGGTCTGTGCCATTTTGAGCCAAATCTACTAGAGGCCCCATTACCCCAAGCTCTTGCGCTTCTGCCAAATATTTTTGGTCTCCAGCACAAAGGTGCACCAAAACTGCAGCTGCATTTTCTCTGTTCCTTGGGGATCCATTCCCAATAACTTCCACCAAAACTGACACTGCCTCTGCAGATCCAATGGCTGCCTTCCCTTCAGGGTGGCTAGCTAGTATCGCTAAAATAGCAAGTGCTTCATCCACCATTCCACCTCCAGGTTCTGTCAGCAGACGCATTAGTGTGGGCACAACTCCAGCCCTCACTGCCTTTCCCTTGTTCCCTTGATAGATGCACAAGTTGAAAAGTGCAGTTGCAGCATCTTTTTTACCCCTTTGTGTACCCTCACTTAGAAGTGTCACAAGTGGAGGGATGGCTCCTGAGGAACCTATTGTAACTTTATTTTCATCAACTACTGAAAGACTGAAAAGTGTGGCTGCAGCATTTTCCCGAGCTTCCATGCTGCCCTTCTTGAGCACATGTACAATACCAGGAACTGCCCCAGCTGATATGATGCTTCCTTTGTTATCTTCGCATATGGAAAGGTTAAGAAGTGCAGTAACAGCATGCTCTTGGATGCGAGAGTCAGGTGTTGAGAGGAGGCCCACAAGGAGAGGGATTGCACCAGCTTCAGCAATTGCCACACGATTATCAGCATTCCGCTTGGCAAGAAGGCGGATCTCACCTGCAGCAGATCGCTGGTCTTCAGGGCTACCAGAAGTGAGTTTGTGAAGGAGCATTTCAATCTTTGTACGCTCAGCAGGTGCATACGCAGATGTGGTTTTGTTACATCGTGAACTGCTTGAACGTTTTGGTGGTTCAACCCCATTTGCTTCACACCACTGGGCTATGAGGCTGCGCAGTACATAGTTGGGTGTGAGAGCAGTACCATTGAGGGCCTGTTGCGTCTTTGGACATGTGCTATGTCCTTCTTCCAGCCACTTCTCAATGCAGGCACGCTCATAGGTCTACAACAAAGACAAAGGAAACTTGTTAAATAGACAAGAACAAAGGCATAGCAAGTCCCATATCTGTGCTAAGAAAGGGCATATATCTGTAGGTGAAAGTTCTAGCAAGATGCCAATCAAATTCAAAGCCAATCCATCAGGAATTTTTATCCACCCAAACCATTGCCTTGCTATCATAAGAGAGGAAATCCAGCATGCATATACCTGCCCTGTTGAGACAATAACAGGATCTTTCATCAATTCCAGAGATATTGGACAGCGGAAGTCTTCTGGTATAACTGGGGCCTTGTGACTCCCATTGGTGGAAGCTTGTCCACTGCCACTCGGAGGATGATCCTTTTCTCTTGCAGGAGCTTCCAAGTTGGGATTTTCTGTTTGTACAAAATCCTTAATTTTCTTCAATAGCATTGACATCTTCTCAATGTTTTCCCCAGGATCACCACCAGTGGCAGCAACCATTTCATGCAAGGCTAATGACTCTTGTGTAAGGTCAGCTATCCCCTTCAATTGTAACTTCTCAGATGATCTTCTTAGGACAGCTGGATCTACTGCTGCATCTTTGCTCTTGTTATAAAGGGACAATAGATCTTCATACAGCTCCACATCAGGAGGATCAACCCTTCCTTTCGCTCTCCTGAACTGAGCATGGACAAGCTCAACCTGGAAAAAAGAGTCCAATTACATAAATTAAAGGAATAGGAAGAGCTGTGTTATATAGGCTATTATTATTGTTGAACTAATTGTTCTTTTGATTTTATTCTCTGGACTGTTGAAGGACATACTAGAACAAGATCAAAGCTAGTTTTGAAGTACCTCAAGTCCTATTTTTTTAGTGGAATTGTAAAAAAAGAAAGCCCTGGTTCCTAATAATGGTCATTTTGGAGACCTATAGTTAATTATGATGTTGACCATCTCCACAAAACAACAAACAGAACTGCTCCTTTATTTTCTACCTGTTCCTTAACTTCATCTGATATATCAAGTTTTTCATAGGAAATTCCACTTAGAGCTTGTTCCAATTGAGTTGTCACCTCTTGATACTTATTCATAATCTGTTCCCTCTCCAAGACCTGCAAGCAGAACGGAAACTCTAAAATCAAATATAAAACAAAAGGTGCCCTGAAAGACCATGATATCAATTAATTAGTAATAATTAGTTGCTTCAAAAAGCAAAAAGTACACTTTCCAAATTAGCAAGGCACTACATAGTTTCAACACCAGGAAAAAAAAAACAATGTAAAGTTTCCGATGAAGAAACAGTCAATGACAGCAAAATACATAATGCATGGAAGAGCAAGGATTGTCATATACTTTATTATATAAAGTGGAAACATATTCACATGCATGTGCACTTGTCACTAAAAATCATGTATCTGAAGCAAAAAAATTAGGTACAGCCTGAACATATCCGTTTAACAATCTTGGACCAAGTTTTTGCTAAATATTAATGCGGCCTCAACTGGTAAAGATTGAGAATGGGAAAGCCTAATCAAACAGTCAAACACCATCTTAAACCATTCAGTACATGTTTGTTATAATGTAATAGCATGTAATGTAAAAAAATGACTTTTTCAGTCCACTTTTTTACTATGGATTGCTCTTCATTTCCATTAAATTTAATTACATCCTACAAAAAAATGCACTTATGTTCAAAACTCCTAGGATACGTGTTGGCCTTATTAATACTGTCAGTTAATAAAAGAATATGAATGAGAGAGAGAGAGAGAGAGAGAGATAGATAGAGAGAGATAGATAGAGAGAGAGAAAGAGAAGAAGAAGGAGGGAGAAGAAAAGGTATGAAGTCTGGACCAAGAAAAATCCCTTCACCGTACTTCAATACGATAATCATTCTTTCCCTCATTAAAGCCCAGGTCCTAAATCAGAAATCATCTTACCGATCACCAATGTTCATAGCAATCACAATCCTCGAGTTATGTTGACTCCAAACATCTAAGTAACAGCAATTAACGAAAGATGGCAAGACAAGATAAGCCTGAACTATACATGCTTAGATGATCAAACATGAAAACTGACTATATAACAATGCAAAAACTTCATTCACATGCATGCATCTCTATGAAGTGCAAATTAAACCCGGAAGTAAAGTTAGGAATCTCAAATTTAGATATGTGATTGAGAATCCTAGACCATACAACCATAATTTATAGAATTAATCTCATATAAGAAAAGGAAAAGAAAAACATATCACACTAATAAAGTCTCCACCAATCAGAAGAAGGAATCTACTCATTGTTATCCAAAAAAAAAATGTGGCAATTCTCATATTAAATTCGATATCATCTTTATTTCTTCTGCTTGTCACAGGATTACAAAAAATGCAATGTGGAACATAGGCCATGCATCAAATCATATTCTGGCACCCTTCCCAATTATTTTATGATAAATCAAGCTAATGTCTATCTAGCTCTATGTAAAGCTACAGAAGCATAGACCAAATTGTATAGAATATAACAAAAGAAAAGGCCATAGTGTAATACCCAGATAACAATCGTCGATGAAATCAAGGTAGACAACACTAATGGAGACAAAAGGGAACATTAACAAGACATGTCAGGGGACGAATCCAATTCAAAGATCCGACATGAAAGACACTAGTAAAACCCAAAAAACACAAACAGTCTACCTGAATGTTGTTCTATATATATATCAAAAGAAAACATATTGATTGAGGCACGTAGGTAAGCTAAACAGATTGGGGCGCTGGGGATTGAAAATCGGCTTAGCAAAATTGTTGTTGCAGCTGATTCAAATTGATCACAAACAGAGAGAGAAAATAAAAGCCGAAATGGGAAGCAGATCAACTTCTAACTGGGGGACGAATTGCTAGCTATGCTGCCCCTTGCTAATGAAGCATAATGTAGTAGTAAGAACTCAAATCTTCAACTTTTGTCATTTTCTTTTTGCTTAAGAACAACTCTTATCACCGAATTGAAATCACTCTCTTAACTTATCCAAGAATACAAAAGAAAGAAAACCATAATTTAGCACAAATTAAAATATTCAAATCTCTATAGAAATGTTATTGCCAGTAATTTTTGTAGTCGCTACCACTTTCCTCTATCTCATAAGCAGCCAAACAGATCCAAATCCAACCATAACCAACCAAAAGTCTTAAAAAATCACAAAATATTCAGACATACACACCAGATAAATCTTGCTGCCTTCGCTGCCAAATCTGAGCAACTCCTTAGCAGAATCCAGAGCTTGTTTTAACATAACTAAAGCTTTCGCAGTCTCTTCAGGAATCGGCTCCTTGCTCTCTCTAATCTCCTCAAACATTGGCGTCAAAAGCTTCAATCTTCTGGCTAAATTGCAATACTGCTTCTTCACCGTACCCTTATAATCAGAGATCGAAGCAATCTCGTTCACTGTATCAATCAAACTCTGAACTACTGACCCTTTCTCTTCCTCCATTCCACTAAAAAGAAACCAGATCTCCCTCCCTCCGTCACTGTACGCACCGTATTGACCCGTATAGGAAACGCTACGGTCTCTTTCTTGAGCTAAATATGGAGAAGCTTAGCAGGCCAGCAATGGCCGTGGTCGTCTCCAGTCTCCGCAAGGGACCTTTATAGAGAGAGAAAGTTTCAGAGAGAGAAATGAAAGAGGAGAGAAAGGAGAGAGAGGGTGTTTTGTGGCGCGGCTAGAGTGAGCTAAACCGTGGTTGGGGTTAAGAATTAACTCTTGGGTTTGGGTTAGATGCTTGAACGGATTTAATTTGTGAGATCGGCTTCGCTGAAACGGCGGGGCGCGCAGCGTCGCAGTTCCTGCCTTTTTACCGTACATCGTCAGGGTTCGTTTAGTTGGTTTAACTAACGCCGGTGTTTTTATCCAGTACTACGAGTGTCTTACTGTGGTGATGCAACTTTAATTTAATTTAATTGCTAATTTTAAAAAAATAAATAAGGTTGAATTATTTTATTAACTCTAAATTTAACAGCTATTTATTTTTTTAGTAAGTAAAAAATAACTAAAAATAAAATAAATAACTTTCGTCAATCACTCCTTTGTTTGCATTAAAGCTGAATTTTAAAAAATTTAAATTTAATTTATTAAAAAAATTTTAATTTAAATTTAATTTATTTTCAGTTCGAATCAAATATTAATAAATTTAAACTTAATTTATTTAAAAAACGAACTGAAGTTTTATCGAATTAAATTTTAAATAATTTTAAAAAAATTTTACTTTACAATCTTATAAATTTTTAGTTTGAAAATAATTAATTTCTCTAAAAATATTTATCTTCTTTGTAATCTTAATAATTTTTATTTAATAATGATAATTTAATACTAAATAATTTTAATTAAATAATTATATTTAAAAATTAATTAACAAATTTATAAATAAATGAGATTTCAATTTTTAATTAAACGAATATATACAAGTTAAAGTTTGACTTATTTATTAAATTCTCGTAAAAATTAAATTTGATATTGCCTTATTTAGAAAACGAATCGATACAAATTGAATTTTTATTAAACAGAACTCCAAATAAATCACGAATAACTTGATTCGTTTATAGTCTTATTTATAATATTAATTTTTTTATTCAAAATATTAAATTTTACTATAAAAATTAGAAAGTAAAATTATGTTTTTAGTCTATGTACTTTTAAAAATATACAAAATAGTCTCCATTTTAAACCGTTCATTATTTTTTATTTATTTAGTTATTTAAATAATTAATATAATATAAAATGATTAAATTATTATTATTTTAAATTAATTTTTATAATTAACTATTTAGTTTATATAATTTATAAATAATAATTATTTATTTTTTATAATTTAAAATTTTACTACTTAAATTTTATAATTTAAAAATAATAATTATATAATTTATAAAATTAATATAAGTTAATTATTTGA
>CAOGCB011454694.1:0-10226 GCA_948266635.1 Cnidoscolus chayamansa | reverse complement strand
AACAACGAATGTATTATGTTGTTATTGAAAAAAACAGCAATTGAGGAAACCTGAGAGAACACTGCCAATATCTCTTTTTCTCTGTGCGTCTATGTTTGGATAGAAAGAGAAAAGACGAAATGAAATGACAAGAGAAAAAGCTGCAAGGAAAAGATAGGATGTTTGTCACACGTGCATTTCACACGTGGAAGCAACTGCGGCGGTTGGAAGTTGATACTGTCACTCACCGCATGTATGTTTGCTTCACGCAATCTTTCTCTCACTGTTCGCTCTTTCTCCTTGCCGTGGCTTTAAAACTTGAACCAAGTACACACACCTCTCCTTATCATCTGCTTCTTCAAATAAATCAAGGACCAAGCCCGTCCTTTCTCATAACCCACCTCTGCAACCTTCTCTTTTTCCCTTATATTTATCATATTCTTTCCTTCTCTAATTAATTACCCATCTCTGCTTTCCTTTCATGTCTCTCTTCTCTCCTTATCTGCTAGACCCCTAGACCCCACCAGAAGTGGACTACCTCTTTAGGAAGATATTGAAAGAGAGAGAGAGAGAGAGAGAGAGAGAGAGAGAGAGATATTTTGAGATGAGCAGTGCCAATAATGGTGGTGGGCCTTGCGGTGCCTGCAAGTTCCTTCGGAGAAAGTGTCTGAAAGGCTGCATTTTTGCACCTTACTTCGACTCGGACCAGGGTACGGCTCACTTTGCAGCAGTTCACAAGGTGTTTGGTGCTAGCAATGCCTCCAAGCTTCTCCTCCGCATCCCTGCACACAAGCGGTTTGACGCAGTTGTTACTCTCTGTTATGAGGCTTTGGCTAGGGTTAGAGACCCTGTTTATGGCTGTGTTGGCCACCTCTTTACTCTCCAACAGCAGGTAAATAACTAATAAGCTACCTCTTATATGTCATGCATGCTTTAGAGCTTCTCCTATAAGGATCATACTGTCGTGCATCTCATATTGAAAGAGATTTATCAACATGTCTTGCGATTAGCCGCATACCTTATGCTTGTTTATTAGACTTCACCTTCTGAATTTTATTTTTTTTTGCTTTTTTTGGTTTGCCAAAGAAAATCACCACCTTTTGGAATTAAGGTCATGAAGATCTTGGACGTAAAACATAATCTAATGACTTAGGCAGATCTAACTTATCATGTGATATAGTCATGCTCCTCTTTTTTGGCTTGGCTAAAAGAGTTTCTTGATGCATATATACATAGAATTGTTTAAAGCAAGATTTTTATTCAATGTTTCCTATTGGAAATATTGCACTAAATGATAAGTGCTGGACACTAGACCCTCCTCCGGGTATATATTACTGAAAGAGGAAATCCAACAATGTCTAACCTATTAAGAGGTTATTGGTATTCAATTTTCCAACATGAACTGTTGCCTTTAAAGTTCATATATTGACATGTACAAACATTTACCTAGCTAGATAAATTGGCGATGAGTGCAGCAGTGTAGAGGTAAAAGTCTAGAGTTTGGTCAAGATTTTCACTTTTCACATTTGCTTTACTGTTTGTTTTCAAGTTTGAGAGGCCCAAAAGCACACGTAAGGACACTAGGATTAGCTTCTCTCAGTCCTGGGTTTTACCTTTTCCGATATAGTAATAAATTACTGGAGTGAAAGAAGCTGGTACTATGTATATATTATCAGGTGAACAAATGATTCACCTTGGGTCGTAGCAATGCTGGGGTGTGGATGCAATTGCGTGAAACTCTTGAGAGAGGTCGACGAGTAGCTAGTTTGGTTGCGGGAGGTAGCAAGCAAACTTTAGCAGCTCGAGAAATATTGAAAAAATTTGCAGTTTTTGACTTTGGGGAGCTTTCTTGCAATGTGGTGGAGGAGGAGGAGGAGACAGAGTGCATTTGATTAGAGATGAGAAATGGCGAGATTCTCACAAAAAGGTTTCCTTGTATGAATTGATTCGTGGGACCTACCCACGTGTTGGGTTATCGGTCTCCTCCTGTGTTTAATTCTACTGCACCCTAAAAGTCTTAATAATCACATGGGATAGGATTTACTCTTATGGATGATTAATTTCATTGCTAATTATATTTAATAGCATGGATGCACAGTTTTTCATGTAATTTTTGTCATTTAATGGGTTTCAATTTTGGTGGCCTGTTGAGTGCTTAAGCAGATAATCATCACCGATTACTAGGTAATTAGGTAAAATTAATTAATACACCATATTTTATCATCTTAGTTTTGACTAAGTCTAGATGCTTTCACATAAGACAACTTATTTTCACATGTAAATTTAAACTATATAAATCATTAAATATTTATATATTTTATATATATATATATAACATAACAACAATTACATCCTATTTCTTTTGAATATGAATATGAAATGCTAGGTTATAAAACCTATCACTTACAATGAGAAAGAAGGGTTGGGGTGGGGATAAAGAAATAAGGATTACGTTGACTATGGTGCATTAGTTTGTCATCTTTGCATTATTAATAGGAATATGGGGAGCACCAATTATTTGGAGTAGATGTTGCTTCACATACCCTCAACTCTAAAAGATTTTTATATCATGTGCACTTGTCTACTTTAATATTAAGTGTTGCTTTGTCTTGTTAATAATAACTGAAGAAGATTCAAAGCATGACCCATGCATAATTATACCCTATCATAATTAAATAACGTACTTAATTATTTATTTAAATTTGTAATGAAAAAAATGTGTTGTGATTATAGGTAGTGAATTTACAGGCGGAGTTGGCTTACATTCAGGCCCGTCTCTCAACATTGCAGACGATGAGGATGCCTATGGAACAAGCACAGCCACCACCAACGCAAACTCCCTGCCAAACAAGTGGAGCTTCAACTTCACAGATGGCATCCAATTCAATGCTGTCAATACATTTTGATAAACTAGAAACAGAATTCACGAGTCTCTGTAATCCATTGGATGACAAAGGTGATGATCTCCAGGCTTTGGCTCTTGACTTTGTGTCTAGATACTTAACAGGAGTTAGATTCAAGCCCCCAGCTTCTCAATAGATAAATTTTTTATCCACTAGTTTGTTGAAATGGCTTCGGCTCCTTGTACCTGTCCTGTCTTGTATTTTATTTTCAAGAGTAGTGAAATGTCACTCTTTTTGCTCCTTAGCCTGCTTTCTTTCAGCATGGACTTGGGCCTTATTATACAATGGCTTCAAGTTCCATGTGTAGGAGGCCGTCTACGCTTCTTAGTATGTAGGCCCACATTCTTGACGAAGTCCGAGTCGATTACTATATATAAATACACTATGGGAAATTTTGGTTCACTTCTCAATAATTTAAAAATATATATTTTTATTTCAATCAATAACAAATATTCATATTTTTCATAATTAAATACAAATCATTTATAAATATATTTAAAATGTTACTTATACTATTTCTTTTATTTTATAACAATATAATTATTCTTTATAATTATAAGTAAATCAAAATAATTAATTTATCTTAGTTATGAAAATACTATATAATATAATTTTGTTATGAAAAACTATTTTTAAAATTTAACTAAATTAAAAAAAACTGAAATTAATCAGTATTTTATTTGAAAAATTGTAGCAAATGTGAAAAAAAAAAAAGAAACTCCAGTTTTATAGAAAATTTTCAGTTTTTTTTTTTAAGTCAACATCCCTTAAAATTTTTTTAAAAAATCGATTTATAATTTTCAACTTTGATAATCTTCATTTTTTCAGTATATTTAATAAGTTTTTTGAAATATGCACGGATTTTAAAAAGAAAAAAAATCTCCAAAAATTAAAAAGGAACAACAAGCCCAAGAAAATCTTCATACCTCCAGTCTGCTAGGTAAAAGGAAAGTGTCATGAGCAACCATGGAGCACCAGTTAGGAACAGTGAATCAGCTCATGCTGCTTACTGATTACTCAGCAACGGACGCAGAGGTTTATTTAGCACACTTAAAAAGAAGCCCATTAAACAAAAGCGCAGCGCACCTAGCGTCTGCGAGTAGCAAGGGAGGACAGCTTCGATTCCGCGCCCAAGTTCTTCCATAATTCAAACAAGCGCATCTTCTAAATTTGCTTGGAAGCATATTTCAACTTTTTTACGTTTGAGATTTTCTAGAATTTTCGTGAAAATTTCCTTCCATAAACAATGGGGATCATCTTCCTTGATCCATGCAGGCTGCAGCGTTCAAACACATTCGTTTTGTTGTTCACATATTCCGTACAATTGTATACTTCAAGCTTCTATAATAGCAGCCAAAGCGCTATTGACGCCACGATTCTTTAGTACAAAATTTTGGAAGATAGAAAGGAGGGGAGGGGGGGGTGGGGTGAGGTTGCGATGCAACCAGTTAAGAAGGAAACAACACAAACTGCACCATTTTTCCTGGAGAGATGAAGTCTCAGTAGGTAACAGGTATCCATACTGTTCGAAGAAAAACACTATCTTCAGGCATACCTTTTTCACACCTTCAATTCAATAAATGCTGCTTTGCTATCTCCAACGTGCTTCCAAGCTGGATTCTTGTGCTCTGGTAAAATGGCCTTTGCGGATAGAAGAAATGCCTTCATTAATCACAAGAGTTGCTTACTCAATAAACATGCAACAATTAGCGGTGGACGAAAGAAGATATACCTTTTCAAAAAGAAAAGAAGCTGCTAATAACATACGTTTTTGAAAAAATCTGGATCCCCACCCATTAAGGTTCTATCGGTATTTCTAAACTAAGAATAATTAATGTAGGCTGCAGCACAAGTTTTATTAAATACGCATGGAAAAGGATGGGAAGGAGAATAAGAATTTGAACTATGCATAACTAGTTGACCTTTTCAAGAGAACATGCAATTCAATTACTATATGCACAAAATAATCCACAATAATAGAAGGTTTAAAAATAAGACCACACTATGTACTTAATTTCAGATGATATGCCACATAAAGCATCAAGTTACTAGAAGAAGAGACCTGCCATCTACCTACAGAACTTTGATCCAAGGGATTCATAATTGAACTTTAAATGCAATAAAAAACAACAAATAGAAAAATGATTCCTTAGCCATCATCTTGTATTGTTAGGACTAGAAAGTAGAAAGCAAAATTTAATATATAATATATGCAAGGATTTTAATGATACGCACTATAGAAGGAACATTATAAATGTCCAGATAATGGTTAAAAATAGTCACAAGTAAGGTATGTGCAGAAAGCCCAATTGGGCACACTTTACAGAACAACGCACAACAAAAATAGCTAAAAGCATGTGAGAAGTCCAATCTTCAGTATATATAAAATGTACAGCCCATTTCTACCAGACAACATATAAATGGGCAAGACATAAACTCAATGACTATGTTAGAGTGAGTTAACCAGCTCTCCAGGGCTCTAAACAATCTCCCCATGCCTGAATCCACTATCCTCGCAATCTGCACTGGAGTCTAAGCCACAAGGAGAATCATACCATTTAGGATTCTCTTGATAGAAACTATCAACCTGTATAAGACCTACATCTGTCACTATAGCCTCATCATGTCTCATGGGCTTGGTTAGTTTAGTATCTACACAGTCAAGTATGCTCTTCTCATCAAAATCACTGCACTTCAGCCACTTTTCAGGCTTACAAGGTTCACTCATCAGATCCTTGTCACTCCTACACTCTGCCCTCATCTGGTCCCAAGGAACCACATCCCCAAGCGTCCGCCCGAAACTATCTTCATCATCATCAATCAATTCACTTTCCTTGCCATTTCCATATATCCTTTCATGATCATGATCATTCCAGTGCGGCAAATCATTATCCCCAACCAGTACATCATTGGAGTGAGGCTTGTGTGTAAGTAGCCCAATAGGCTTTGAACTGTCTTCCCCTATACTCCTAACTTTATTAACAACATCAAACAACTCCTGTGACACTGAAGCCAAAAATTCACTAGGAAATTTCCTTAATCTTCCATCCAACAACCCAATTTCATTTCTTAACTCCTGCACCTGCTGCAGAACTGAAAGCTGCATATCCCCTTCATCCTTCCCCATCAACCCAAACACCTCATTGTCAACATCCTCACGAACACCATAGTCCATCTCTTGATCCATCGTAAAGCTCCCTTTATGCCCAACAACCCGATGCATAATCCTCGCATTCCCATCCAAAGGCCCTGGCTCATGGCCCGAGTGCACTGCATATAGCTTGAAGACCGCCATCCCCTCTTCTTCATACACAAATGTCTTATCCTTCTCATTGTACTTGGTAATTGGCACTATTGCCCGAATCCTAAACCCACAGCCACATCTCTTTGATGCATAAGGCTCCCTCTTCAACATCCTGGACTTCTTGGCGACAGGCTCACCAGCCCTATGACAAGCATAATCCTTAACCTCCGCCATAAAAGGCTTATACCTAATATACTTTTGCCTAATACAAAGCACAACCTTATGTTTGGCAGCCAATTGCTGCAGCCTATGCGGCACCTCCTTAGCAGGAACGTCTAAAGACTCGGTGTATTCAAAACGACGTCGTTTGTTCCTGGAACCAGAACCTTCGGAGGTCGAGCACACAGGGCAAGCAGCCACGCAAACCCTAATGTAACTCTCAGGAATTCCATAAAACTTAGCCCCTACAGTCCATACTTGTTTAATTCTCTCTATGGTTTCTCTAAGCCCTAGGTGTTTTAAATCCGCATCCCCATGAAAACTCATAACAATATCTTGCCATTGGTTAATATGAGAAACAAATTGTTGAGAGTTGTTCTTGAAGCACAGAAATTCGTTACCGGAAGCTGGGTCAACATGAGCCGTTAGCTTCTCCTGGATACGCTTCCACCCGGTGACATAGGCGGTATCTTCGTTGCGGTCCTTCCAAACAGCACGCCAGGATTTCAAGACGGAGCACGGAGTAGCGGCGCGGATCTCATCGGGATTGGCGAGGCGGTGCTCGAGAATGCAACGAATCATGAGAGAGTGAGACTCCACATTGAATGTGTAGAATTGAGAGGATATATGAGGCTCCGGGTTAATGTAAGCCGGGGAATGGGAAGCATTGCTTTTGGGATTGGAGTGAGTGGGGTGAATTAGCGAGTCATCGTTGTCGGAGGAGGACTGACTTGGGGAATCCGGAGAAGAAGAGCGGAAGAGGACAATTTCGGAGAGAGAGAGATCGTCTTGAATGGAGGGATGGGTGTGGAGAGGTGGGCCCAGATCATGATGATGATTGTGGAAGAGATCGTGTTCGGTTTTGTGGGGATTCATCAGACAAATTGAAGAAGAAGAAGAAGAAGAAGATGAGTGAAGAGGGAAAGCGAATAGGAATTAGGAAGGAGGAGGTTTTTTCTCAGTTACCATCTGACATTTTCGAATTCGGAAGGGTATTTCTCAACATTCACCTGCCTTTAATTATAAAAAATGACTCCTCTGATTCCTTTATTTTATTTTCTAAGTACATTAACTACTATTATATATTTTCTAAAAACATAATTATACCACAAACTCACAAGAGTGGTTGATTACGACGACGTACTTGTGGACAAAATAATGTACACTTATTCGTATAATCTTATGGTGTGAGGAGGGTGACATTCACATACGTGGCTCCCTCCTCAAAACTTTATATAAGTCAGCTCATGCTCAAGGATATCGCCTCACTCCCCTCTTTTCTTATTTCTTCTTTTTTTTTTTTTCTTTTAATAATCCCATCAAAAAGATTTATGCCAGTTGGATCAGATTCACTTCAATTTTAATTTTTTTTTCTCAAATTTAAATAAACCCACTAAATTAAATTAATAAAATTAAAAAATTTTAAAATTAAATATATACATTTATCGGATTATATTAAATAAATTTAAACCTGAATATAAATAAGTCATAACTCTTTTAATGAACTGATACATTTTAAAAAAAAAATCCAAAAAATACAAAAAAGGGAAAGAATTAATTTTCTTTTCTCGGTATATTTCTTTGACTTGTATCGAATTTTCCTGAGGGTCAATGTATTTTAAAACTTTTCCTTCATCGAGCGGAGATATTTAAGAAGATTGGCAATTGCGCACCAAAACGCCACACGCTCCTGTCCGCATTAATAACAGCGTCAATATTACGTTCGGTTGATTGCTCCTTTCCCGATTTAACGGCTCCTTTTATTTCCCTCCTCAATTCATCAAATTCAAGCGTTACTTTCTCCCTTGCCTTTCCTTTTTCTCTACGGCTTTGCTTCAAACACATTACTACTCCATCACCCAACACCTATCAGGCCTACCTCCGCTGGCCGCTTTCCTAATCTTTTCACCGTCGCCATGAATAACAACCACAACGATCGCTTCGTCAGCATTGAAACAACTTGCGGATCTATGCTCTTGGAATTGCAGGTCTTTTCCCTTTCTCTCTTCCCAGTTGGTTTAAGTTTTGTTTGCAAGGCCATGTGATTTTTTTTTCTTTGGTGGACTGGATATCAGAAAATGTGGGACGAAGTGGGAGAGAATGACGTTCAAAGGGATAAAGTTTTGTTTGAAATTGAAGAAGAGTGCCTGGAGGTGTATAGGAGAAAAGTTCATGAGGCTGACAAGTTTAGATCTGAGTTGCAAAGTCAAATTGCTTTGGTTGAAGCGGAGATTGAGAGTATCTGCTCTGCATTGGGTGAGCAACCAGTAAGAGTAAGTAAAATTAAGGTTGGGAGTTCATATTTTCTGGGAAGAAACCAACGTTGAATTGACTGTTTTATGCCTTCAGGATGAGCATAAGACAAGGGCAAATTTAAAAGAAAAGCGTCAAATCATTTTTCCAGAGGTAGAGAAATTGCGGAAGAGAAAAGCAGAGAGGGAAAAGCAATTCGTTGAAGTTCAAGACGAGTTAAAGAACATTTCGAAAGAGATTTTGGGTTCCACTACAGAAGATAAACTGCACGAGAAAATTGTCGACGGGGACGACTTGTCCCTGGGAAGATTCGAAGACTTAAAGAATCGCTTACGCGAGCTTCAGAACGAGAAGGTTTCTCTGGCTTCCTGTTATGAGCCTAACGCCAATGTATTTGAATATCAATTCTTGCAATTTGACACTGCAAATGTTCAAGTATTATTTGCTGCGATTATTTTCAGCATTTACAATTTGGGAATTCCGTTCCCACAACTAGGATAATCGTGCTTCAAATATTTTTATTTTCCAACTGATGTAATGTATATCCCCTGCAGAGCAATCGTTTGAAGCAAGTATTGTGTCTATTGGACACTCTGACCTCCCTGTGCGGTGTTCTTGGTTTGGATTTCAAAAACACAATACATGAGATCCATCCAACTTTGTTTGATTCTAAAGGACTGAGAGATATATCCAATAATACAACTGAGAGGTTGAACTCTGCAATACAAAGTTTCCGAGATCTCAAGCTGCGGAGAATGCAGATGGTTGATACTTGAGCTAAATTTCTTAATTATTGTTGCGAAACTTCTTTTTCCGGCTTGTAACATCCAATCTTTAAAACTTAATTAGCTTCGAGACCTGGGATCTGCTCTTCTGGAGCTTTGGGATTTGATGGGCACTCCAATTGAGGAGCAACAGATGTTTCAGAATGTTACCAGTTTTATTGCTGCTTCAGAACCCCAAATTACTGAGCGTAATATGCTCTCCTTGAACTTTATTAACCATGTAAGTTGGGTAACAATTTAAGTACTAACCCAATGTCCTTTCCTATTTAATTCACTTCTAATTGCCAATTTCGGGACAACAATATCATATACTCCAAGTGATCGCCCTTTTCCACAGGTTGAGGACGAAGTCTCAAGGCTCAAGCAGATCAAGTCATGTAAATTGAAAGAGATTATTCTGAAGAAGAGGTTGGAACTAGAAGCGATATGCAGGAACGCACACATGGAAACTGAATCACTTACTGCAGCAGAATATCCGATTGAAGCTGTAACAGCCGGTAAGAGTTTGAGGAAATTTTCATTCTAGAACCAGAAGTATGCTGAGAATATTATCCATACTGGCATACTGGTGACCTCTGAATTTTTTTTTGAAAAGCCACTGTTAGTAAATGATTTGTCATAAAGGCCTAAAAGTATTTTGGTGCCAAAGAAACAGTATGAGACATTTGATATAATTTGTATTAACCTATGGAGTAATAAGGCTGCATCTATCCCTTGGAGTGATAAGGTTGACTAATAAAGACTTGAGCTAGGAGAGATAAGGTTGGTTGTATTCAGCTATAAATCTGTAATTCAGCTATCAACGGAGAGATAAGGTTGGTTGTATTCAGCTATAAATCTGTA
>CAOGCB011453753.1:0-11514 GCA_948266635.1 Cnidoscolus chayamansa | reverse complement strand
TGATTTTATAAGAATCATGTGAGAGAGTAGAGGTAGAATATCATAGTTTGTAGCATTGAGCAGCAAACTCTTTGGAGGTGTGAGTTTGTGCCAAGGATTAATAGCAAAAGTATTGGAGAATTGAAAAAGGATGGGTACAGTCTGTTAATGCCCATGAGTTGAAGAAAACTGATGCAATTGAGTTCATCTTAAGTGTAAATGAACCTAGATATTCCTCTTTTATGCCATTATTTGGAGGCAAAATTGGGGATATTACCATCAACCAATCCTTCCAAAACAATATATTCTATTGTGGTTTTTAAGTCATATTTATCTTAAATTTTGAACAATTTTCTTATGATGGATTTATATAGTTGTATTAATCAATTTCATGAACATGTTAATCCATTCCAATATATATCCATTGTACATAATGTAAATAATATATGCAAATATATTCTTGTGCATAAGGAAAGTATCAATAGCATTACATATGATCATCACAAATATGTAACACAGAATCTATTTATTGTACCACTTCATGCATCCAATATAATGATGTTAAATATATCATGAAAGCCTAAAATAATTTTTATTGAGCCAATAAATTATAATTAAATAAAATAAATTATTGTGTCATCAATCACGCTCTACGTAGCTTCCATCTTTATATAAAGATAGTAAGTCAAGAACATAATCTCAATAGCATCTATCCATCTTTCTTTATATCTACTTTCAACTCATTGCTCACATTATTTCTATAATGGTAAAAAGACATGTGAAGAAATCAAAAAATTAAATGAACAATGTTTGCTTCACCAACAACACTTAGAAATTTATCTCCAAACCACAACTTATATTAACATATCTTGATTCTTGAGTAAATCTTATAACACCTATGTTAAGTATTTGAGTGACTTTACTAAACCATAAATTTGACATAAATATTTTAAGATATGTTTGACTCAAAAAAAAAAATACAATTTCTAAAACAATATATAGATTCTTAACAAATCATAATATAATGAAAATTTTAATAGATAATCATCATTTATTTTCATTATTCTAATCATTGTAATTTTGTATTGTTGCGATAATTTTTTTCATTCAATCTTTTTTCCTATAAGAAACACTCTTTTTGTGACACTTTCTATCCAAACTTCGTAAAACCCGAATAAGGTCTATCACTCTTTATACAATATGAATATATCATTTGTTTTAACCATTTATTATAATCTTTAGTTAATTTCCATCATTATTCACACATGTAGATATGCATATTGTCAAATATCAATTATAATATAATATTAATATTTATCTTTATGTAGTATACCTACAACACAATTATAATATTTTCATTATTTACAACTGTGTACATATACTATTGTGTCGCTATATATATGCCAAAATATAAAAGGGTTTACAAATATTTATAGGAATTGGGAAGACCAGTTATGATGATTTCTGAATTGCGGCAAATCTTTTAGACTTCAACTCTACTTCAGCTATCTATAACTTATGTGTCAAAGTCCTTATTATTTCAAGTCATTTTTATATGTATTCAAGTCATTTTTAAAAAAGTTCAATTTTGCCCCATGTACATAAATATACTTGCTACTTTAACCATTTTGCCCTTTTTAGGTTTATTGAGTAAGTCTATTTTGCAACTTTTGACAACTTTATGTATATTATCATAAAAATTTTAATGATACTATTAAACTCTATTATTAGTAATAAATCTAATGCAAAACTCATGAAAAAAGAATTAAGAAACTCAACTTAAGATAGTACCTCTCTGCGCAACATAACCTAACTTTATTTTTTTATCATAAATACACCTAGAATTCACTATATGAATATCCTACAGTATTTTGGGATGTCACAATTTTTAACTAAAAATTTCATTTACTTGCACCATAATTCAATTATTAAACTATGTATAACAAAAATAAATGCAAGGAAAACATTAACCATTCAATTTAATCTTGTTTGATAAAGTATAACCAATATACATTTCAGTAAAAAGCAACTAATAATTCATTAACATTTGCATTGTAATGTTCATTCATTTCCTTTATAACTTCACGATTTGATGTTAATATAATGACATCAGATTAAATTTCTCCCCTTAAAAATAAATTTCCGTTTCTTTTTTATACAAATAATAGTTGAAAGCTCTAATAGCTTATGTTTATGTGTCATAAGATTTATATGTACTCTTGTTAACTTCCATAATATTATAAGCACATTCATGCCATGAAGTGTGTAGTCCATGATTAGTATCTTCAAAATCAATGTAATATTTTTGTTTGCATCTTCCTTTACCCATGAATATGAAGATAAAGATAGTGGAAGAAGTGGTAGTATAAGAGACGAAGGTGGACGATGAAAGCAGAAATATAGAGGTATGTATATAGAGCTATAGAAAGAGGCGTGAGAAGGGAGACTTTTATAGGAGAAATGGAAATCCAGATCTTCTTGGGGGAGGAAATGGAGATGTTCTTAGTAAGAGATGAAAAGTATAATATCATATTGAGCCTTATAATTCTTAATAAATGGGAGAGAATTTTTAATTTTTTAATTGAAATTCTATGCATTCTTTTAGTAAAAGTCGTAGAAGGACAATGAAGCGACTTGCAACTCTTAATAAATGAGAAAAATTATAATTTTTAATTGAAATCCTACACATTCTTTTAGGAAAAATTATAAAAAGACAATAAAGTGAACATAAATTTTCAATGGGCAAAATCACTCAAATGATCACATTCATTCGCATTAAAATGGGGAATTAACTTGATCTCTCAACCTTTTTCTTTAAAAAAAAAAAAAAGAGTACCATAATATTGAGGTTGTTCTTAATTTGATAAAAAAAAATCACCAAACTCCTATTTAACAAGCCATTTGCTATGTGAATCTCTACATCCTCAACCTAATTTGTGTTCTCGCCTGCCTGAACTTGTCGATAAAAGTGGCCATCACTGAAAATGGCACTGAAGCAATAAGCTCTTGATGTTTGCACTAAGCACTAGGAATCTCTTGGTTTTCGCACAATATTCTTCTTCCTCTCAAGGAGCTCGAGCACTCTTCTATTGTGCTACTCTTACATTTCTTTAGAACAATAAAAGTCGTTTTTCTTCTAATGTATATATAAAACACTTAAATACAATTTCATAGACAACCATAATTTTCTCTAAGCTAAAAGATTTAACTAATTAAAATTATTTTTGAAAAAAAAATCAGAAGATTCAATAATAATTAATAAAAAAATTAAATGCAAAATCTATTTCTAGTAATAAATAAAAAAAATATAAAACATGAAGGCATTAAAAATGATGAATAGCAACATTATGGTGGCAACACTAGTTTGAATAGTGAGTTTTACTCTGTTACGAATAAAATTATTCTACAATTATTTTAATGAAAATAATAGTTGGATGCCATTATCCATTATCATTATATTAAATTTTTTAGAATCCCTTTTAAGAATTTGGTTTGGAGATAAAAAAAAAAAAAGTATTTTCATCAATGATTCGATGAAATATCTTAGATTTATATCTCGATTCAAACTTATGAGTCGAACCAGCACTAGGACTTAGATTCAACTTAAGGCTTCTAGCCCCCAGTGAGTTCATAAACTCAAACTTAACTCAAGCACATAATAATTTTAAAAAAATTATAAATAACTCATATTTTAATTAAAATGTGTTACATCATAAAATTATTTAATTAGTATAAATATAATCGGGAGCCGCGCTCAACTCAAAACATTCTTCAAACAATCAAGAAGCAATGCTCAACTCAGATTCCCGTATTCCCTTTTATATATATATTAACGATAAAATAATTTTTAATATTATCATTGTGGAGTTCTAAAAATAGAAAAATTATATAATAATTACTAAACAAACATTAAATATTATGCCAGAAAATTATGCAAGTTTCGACTTTAAAAATAATATAGCTCCTCTTGAAATTTGAAAAAAAAAATGAACAGAAATGAAGATTCTACTCAGAGTTTTCAAATTAATTATAATTATAATTTCTATAATTATCTAAAACTAATGTAATCTTATAAATGCATATGCACATATCAAGAAATTCACTAAATAATCGCACAAAATGACAAAATGAAGATACTCACGACCCTTGCATATATTGGAAGTCAATCCTCATACCTTGCTCTTTTAATCTAAAATGATCTCTTATTCTTTTATTCAGGAGTCTAATGACGGTATAACGCCGTACATACCTCGTAGTGGCGAGAGTCTAATAATAGTATAACATCGTACATATCTCACCTATCCATATCCATGGGAGTCTAGCGAAAAACGCATCATACATACCTCAAGATTCCATTTCCATCCATATATATATATAAGCTCCAAATTATCCTCAAGACAACACAACACAAATTAATTAATGAAACAATTAAAAAGATGTTACTAACATAATAATTATATACATAATGTAAGTGATGCATGGGCATGCCATTCAAATATAAATACTATTGAAATTACAAAAATAATTAATATCTAATTCATAAAGCTGACGACCCTATGACCGATGATCCGGCTGGAAGGAAGGAGCGACCAATACCAATTACCTATAAAGACATTTTAACCTCTATCACATACCAACTATTGACAAAATAATTAATTTACCAAAGTCAAAATAAATCCTAAAGATTTGCCAAAATTTTGGTAGAATTTCCCCAATAACTAAGCCTAATCCCGTGTAAAGAAAATACATCTTAAACAACAACAAATAACCTCGAGCCCACAACATATTGACAATGCCCATCTGGGGCCTACCACAAGTTTTAATCTAGATTCAATTCTCTACTTTCAACTCAAGTATCTAAACTTCACTATACTCCTAATAATTATCTCTAAGATCTCAAAAATTACCAAATTATTCTTATAAGTACTTCATAATGTCCTAAATACTTTAAAATTTATTTTATTAAATTTTACTAACCCATAAATTTCTTATAAATTATTTCTCATAGCAAGAAATCATCAAAATTAACCAATTTGAGTTTGAATTTACCTTTTCATAAACAAATCTCTACAACTTGTTCGAGATATCTAAAAATAGTGAAAACAATTGTAATCATGACCATCTTTCGAGATGACCCACTAAGCATTTTGAACTAGTCGGAAAATTGTCGCGATGACCCTAACCATCACCGAGACACCATCCGCTCCGAGTGGAAGGAAAGAGTCACTACTCCGATTTTGTGGGAAACTAGAGAAAACTAATATTACTCTTAGATGAGATACTGAAATCGAAGGGAGGGCGTCTTAAGTCATGCTTCCTCGGTTACATTAACTTTAGTAATTCTAGGTCAAAATGTCGATCCTATCTCGACAAGAGTAGCCTAATGTGATCAAGGATCTTTTAATGTTTCCACTTATAGGAATGAACTTTGTCCAACAATGAATAATCCCATTCTTGGTAGATCATGATACCTTATACCGTCTACTAATTTTGTTTTAAAATATTTTATTAAAATTCATTTTCAAAGGTGGGGATGGACTTGTTAAAATGTCGAGTTTGAAAGAAGAAAACATTTATTTATTAAAGAATGCATGTTTTGTTTAAAACCACAGCGAAATCAAGGAAAATAAACTAAAAAAAACCATAAAGGTTTTCTTGATGCACATGAATAACTTTAAAATTCACCTATAGATTTGGTGAGAAGAGAAATCTTTTTTCTGGATAGAGCCTACGAATGATTGAGCTCTCCATTATCTGAACCTAGTTCCTTTGAGAGATTTTTCTATTTTGTTTTTGTGGAGAAAGCTCTTCGTCCTTTTTCACCTTGTAGAAAGCTTTTCTACCCTTATTTTTTTCCGGTCCCCTTGTAATGGTGTGGAATGGGGTATTTATAGGGTGCTTAGCCCCCTCATCTATACGGCTCTCTTTTAAAAGATTCATCCAACAATATGAGCTTAAAGAGGCATAATGCATTAAATGTGGCAGTCGGCTTAGTCGCATTTAATGGGCCGCTCGAGGGAGGAAGTGACTGTGGCTTGGATGGAGTGTTGTCAGAAGGAAATGATTGTTTTAATCCCACAACTATGGCCAAGATAGATTAAATCTAACGATTCCTATCGAGGAATGAATCTGGTCTTTCTTGCACGGACACGGAAGCTCTGAACAAAAACGAGGGACGAGCCCCACAATAAGTTCCTGCATCGTTAATCTCATTTCTGATGAGACATGAAGGGTCAAGATTAAAAGGAGTCACTTGCCCTTGGAGGCTTGCCTCTGTCAATCATCATGAGAACGGAATGACTTATTACACAAGGTTAGGAGAGTTGATCTCTTGATTTTCTCTGTATGAGAGACGTATCTCGGTCCATTCAGTATGAAGAGCCGAGAACATTCTAATGGGCTTCGACCCTAAGTCGTACCCTTCGCATCTGGGCTTTTATTGGGAAGTTGTTTGGCCCTTTTTATTGACCCTAATCTAAGTTCACTTTAAGGCCTTTTGGCACCCCATTTGTTATGTTATTAAGATACCCAACAAAATATTGTGTCCATAGCTGCTCCTTTTTACGTGTTTCCTCTAAAAAGGGAAAGTGAGAATGACCCTCAAATATCCTTTTCACATGAGAGACATGTAAAGAAACATACACCTTCTGGTTGGTTGTAACAAGAATGATTGAGTTTGGGATCATAGGGTAGTAAAGGTTGGAGACTCTGAAAGTTGTGGAGATCAACTAGGAAACAAAAGAGGATTGGAAAGTGAGTCGCGTGAGGCTCGAGGCCTAAAGATAAATGCGACTTACGAAAAGCTTGGGGGCCTCGTTAGGAAAATAAGGTGCAAAAGGCTTGGGGCCCGAGAAGTGGAAAGGAAATAAAAAAGAAGGCTTGGTGCCTAAAGATTAATTGCAAAAGGCTCAAGGGCTTTGTTGGGAAAGTAAAGTGCAGAAGGCTCCAGGCTCGGAAAATAGCAAGGGAATGAAAAAAGAAAGGCTTGGAGACTAAAGATAAAAGTAAATTGCAAAAGGCTCGGTGGCCTTGTTTGGAAAGTAAAGTGCATAAGGCTCGGGGCACGAGAAATGGCAAGGGATTGAAAAAGGAAAGGCTTAAGGTCTAAGATAAAAGCAAATTGCAAAAGGTTCGAGGGCCTTATTGGGAAAGAAAAGTGCAAAAGGCTCGGAGCATAGGAAATAGCAAGAGAGTGAAAAAGGAAAGGCTTGGGGCTTAAAGATAAAAGTAAATTGCAAAAGACTCGGAAGTCTTATTAGGAAAGTAAAGTGCAAAAGGCTTGGGGCATTGAGAAATAGCAAGTGAGTGAAAAAGAGATTTTATTAGTTCGTTGATTCATGCATTCTTATTACTTACTTTACAAATTCGGCTTTATCACAATTAGAAAAAGAGAGAGTCCGAGGAAATGAAAGGACAGAGAGAATGGTACATGAAATTTCCTTAGTCATGACATTCACCCAAATTAAACCAACGAACTACTGCGTATTTTTATTGATGCGTCCAGGTTCATTACAGTGGGGGAGTTCTAGGGCCTTGGTTCAGGTAAGGCCTTCCATATCGAGTGACACTTCAAGAGGTATTGGTGTATAGGCTCATTATACAATACGGGATTCAGTGTTGCTAAGGCTTGTTCGGATTCATGCAAGAATTCCTTTTTCCCACTTGAGGCTAGGTCTTCCAATCATTTAACTTTTCGTTTAGGTTCTAGATGAAGATCCTCATATAACGCCCTGTCATTTCTCTCACAGACTTATCTGCTCCAGCTGAACCTGCATTTGAGAGTTCATGTTCTTACATTCAAATAGGATCTTGGCTAGTTCTATCGACCGGTTCCTTTCACTGGCAAGTTCCTTCTCGACTCGCTCTCGATCGGTAAAGGCTTGGATCAGTTTTCCGCAGAGCATGCTCCTTTCTTCTCCCCATAGTTTGGACAAGTCGACCTTTTTCTTTTATGCTTCTTCCTTGTCTCTTGCTCTCTTCTGGGTTTCTTGAAGCTTCTCCCATAATTTTAAACCCTCTTTGGTATGTTGAACTTTCCTTCTCATGGCTTCCATTTCTTTTCAACTCCTAACCTTTGCTCATCCAGAGTCCCTCATTTCTTCCTTTTTTTCTCTCCAATTAGGTCGTCTTTTCATGTAAGGCTTGGTTTTCAATGATCAGACATTGAAGGTGCGTTTCTGGATCATTCGGGGGAAATTCCCTAGCAATTCTGTTTCAGCCTCTAAGTTCCACCTTAAGAGAAACAGTGAGGGTTGCATCTCGTTGTCCCCTCCAAGTGAGATACTTTGCGATTGTTAATGGACCCTTCTTTTTTTTGGCCACTTCTGTGACATTCTCCCAAGCTTTCCTTAACATGGCCAATTTGGATGGAGCTTGTTGCTCGTGATTAAAGCAGTGTACTTCTAGGAGGGACTTGGTCCTTGACACGAACTAAGTATTGTCGAATTGCCTCATGATCATGGAAGGAGTGTAGCTTGTACACCCGATAACTCCGATTAATGCCACATAGGGAAGGTCTCCCATTACAAGTAGGAACCTTTGATTCGGCCTCCATAACTTCCTCAAGCAATAATTTTCACTCTTGTATCCTAATATCAGACTCTTCCATTCTTGCCCAATTTTCTCAGTTATCTTGAACGATATCATTTTTTCCAAGGGGGACTGATCATTATACCATATGAGCCCTCGAAATTCTTAGGGGAATACATGACTTATTGCCTAGAGATAGAGGAGTTGCTTGCAACATCTTAAGCTCCCTTCTCCCTTTTCCCTATAGTAAGTGAGGAAGAGGAGAGTTTCGGCCAAGATGGTTGGCACTGGGTTGATTCCCAAGGTTTCTAGGTCACAACAGAAGTGTATCACTTCCTGGCTGATCATGTTTGTTGTAGTGGGAAGTATGATTAGTCCGTATAGGCTAAGTGTAAAGGTTCGGGAGACCCTAAAGTTCTGCGAGCTGCAATGTCTGAAGAAGACTCGCCTTAGGTAGGCCCAACTCTAGGCTCTCGAGTCTTGCGCCTGAACTTATTCTTCTTGGATTTCTTTGATGGGCGTTTGGATGAGAGCTGCAGCCTTCCACATGCATCTTTATTAGTCAAGTGCAAGTACACATGGTGAGGGTGTTTACTCTGCGTTTAGAGTAAATTCTTGTATTCTTCCATCAATGGAGCATAATCTACATCATTGAAGGAGAACACCCAGTATCCGGGATTCCAAAAGGTCATCAGAGCTTGTAACGCCAGCTCTTGAACTTTTACTTTGAGTAACTATGCAATCTTCTCATATTTGCATTCGAAAGCACCTTGACATTCCCTTTTGAGCATATTCCAGCAATTGATCAATCCCTCTTGATTCATTTTCCCATACTTTATCTGGATGTGATCTAATTGGGGCAGTGCCTTCCAATCATAAATAGTGTCCCCTTCTATTGCTTGGCGGGTTTATGACTCATGGATGACATGATTCTATTCATATCCCCCACTGTCAATTTGCAAGAAATTTCTTACTGGTACTTTAGGTGACGTCGTGACTAAGATCACTTTCCTTAATAGAGAGAGGAGGATTGAGATTTTTAGTAAGGGGTTTATTATGAAAATGTAGGGATTTCAATGTAGGGCCATGGGTTTGTCGGGCCATTCCGTCTCGATTGACACCAATTATCTTTTATTCCCATCTCATCTTCCAAGTCCCGATTGATTATGGTGGCTCCTATTTGGCTTATCCCTCAGACTAGTGCAGGGGGAGGGGTAAGGATATACTATGAAACTCTAAAGGTTACTAGACTGTCATTACTGCGAGTAATAATGCCCCGCCTTACCGCCGTGGTACTACCAAGAAAATGTTCCTCAGGCATCACGATGCATGACAAGACGAGTTCCAACCCATGTGCAATCCTTGGCAGATACTACCGGGAAAAAAGTTCCTCGAGCATCATTACGCAGTCATTCTCCTATGCCTTAGGGACCAAAGCTCGGGCGTAGAGCTTTTAGGGAGTATGCGATAATAGAATAATCCTAGATCTACAAAATCCCCTCCTAGCTATGACGATTCAAAGTAAACAAACCAATAAGATAAATTTGTCATGAATGAAAATGAGAGAAGGGTTGGGAGGCGAAGAGAGAAAAGGATCAAGAATTTTTCAAAAACCAAATGTTTGACCTTAAAACCGCCCGATGTTGGCACGACTTTCATGACTTTCAGTTCTATCTTAGGGCCTCTTGGGCCGGCTTACCTCCATCTAAGAGACAAAATGTTAACCGACCTTTGCTCTCCCCCAGTGGAGTCGCCAAGTTGTTGCGATGACCCTGACCATCACCGAGACACCATCCGCTCTAAGTTAAAGGAAGAAGTCGCCACCTTGATTTTGTGGAAAATTAGAAAAAACTGTTATTATCCTTGGATGAGATACTAGAATATATTGTAAAGACTTTGGGTTCATAGCTCTTTGCACACGTGGGGAAGGTCATCTCCATTAGTCATCAAAATCAGTTGAAAAATCACAACTCTCTCTCTTCCATCTCACCAAAAACTCCACCATTTCAAGCACCGTGACGTTGAGAGGAGTCCAATGCTAGTGGTCTCGCTGAATTTGATTGTCGAAATCAATCGAAATAACCGCTCAAAGGTGGTGGCACTGTTTACTCTCTTCAATTCCATCGTAGATGCCATCTAAATCTAATGTCCCTAGATTATTGTTGATAACTGATGGCTCCTAAAGGTAGTAGTGAGGTCACCAATCAGCATTCGTGTTTTCAACCGCTAGTGAAGAGAAAAGGAAGCAACAAGGAGAGGGAGGGAAAGTAGGAAAGAGGAGAGCAAGAGAACTGAAAATGGGAGAAGAGAAGATTCAATGAATTTAGACACCTATGTGTCTACATTCATTTAAGCCTGAGTAATTACACGTGAAATATCATTTTAAATCTGAAATTTGATCCACATTTACTTGAATTTAATTTTAAGCAAATCTCAAAGTAAAAATAAATTCTTAATATCCATAATTTATATAAAATATGCTTGTAAGAAAAATATTTTAATCAAACATTTCAAAAATATTGAAGATTCAAAAAATAAAAAATATTTTTATAAAAAAACTAAATTATAATAAAAAAATATCATTCAAATCAAATTGGATTAAAATAAAAGCATCAGAATGAGAAACAGTCTATACCTCTGCATTGGGGGAGGTATTGTTGACATAAAGACGAATTAAAATATGCTGGTTAAAATATTGCCAACAATAACATGAAAGGCAATAATATTGAATAAGCCATTAGCTTCTAGTGTTTCTAAAGCTCCAATTGGAAGATGAGCAGAACCAATACAATATAACCATTAGCGTTGTAAAAGTATAGAATTAGCTATCGGCTTCTGAAGCTTCAGAAGTAAGAAATCGACTTGTGAGCAGAAGCACTAACTTCAATAAATGCCATCGGATGGAACATCTTGCACAGTTCTTCTACAGCTAAATTGATCCGCGCTTGCTCCTGCAACTAATTTTGTTAAGCACTTTGAACTTGAAAATGGAAGTCTAATATAAGT
>CAOGCB011453370.1:0-10913 GCA_948266635.1 Cnidoscolus chayamansa | reverse complement strand
GTTCATTTGCGTAAGAAGTATACTTGTCAAGTCTATATTCATTTTTGTTTCTAATATGTTGAGTGTTGTTGACTGCAGCTGGAGCAACAAATCCTGGCAGCTGGTGGGTCAATTCCCATGGAAGAATTGAGTTTTTAAGGGTATCAACTGAAATTTGCAGGACCACTATAGAGCTTTTTTTTTTGTCCTTTTGGGTTTTGTGCTCCACTCGTCTTTCACCATAAGTTTCTGTTAAATTTATGTGCTTTATAAGTGTGAAGAGAACCTTTGCTGTTTATGCTTCTCAGACTTCTGATTCCCTTTTTTCCCTAATCTTTACTCTCTCTCTCTCTCTCTCTCTATATATATATATATATAATTTTACTAGTCCTTCTGATTATAAATCTCCAAGCTACAGGGCCAATCACCATCACCAGAGCTGCAAAAATACCATAATATGCTACAGGCTCTGCATTTTCCAATCCTTGTTTCTCATCCACCACAATTGTCCATCTATGGATTTTCAACCGATCAACTAGAACCTTAATAGGCCTGATTTGCAGGATTGTGTTCAGCAAGGAATTCCCAATGTTATCCTTCAAAATAATATCAAGCAGGAAAGCCAAGATTACAGTGATAAGCCATGTCAGACTTTTCCTTTTAGGATTGCAACAATTTCCCGTATGGAACTGAAAGAACTTGAGGCTAGATCTTGTTTTACCATGTGATGATATCTGTAGTGAGTTTGTAGCAACCGGTAAAGCCTTGACAGCAAACTGTTAAAAGTTTTTAGTAACAGATTGATTGTCGCTAAATAGACGAACTAATACGCATTAATGATAAATTTATTGTCACCAACGATAACTTTTAGGCTTTTAGTTTTGATAGTTATCAGTTGGATGGATTAGTGACATTTTTCCAGCTATCGGATTAACAAGTGCCCTCTTCATTTTCAAGTATTTGGTCGTGCACTCCATATTCTTCTGTGCTTCTCAAAGCTTCCTATGACAGCGGATTGCTTCTTAACCCCCAGTTGTTTGGCAAAACTATGATAATACGCTACAGAGGCAAAGCTTTCCAATATTTTCACCAGTTTTCCTTGTTTTTCGTCAACCACGACTTGACCATCTGCCCGGACACCAATAGGCTTGATTTGCAACACAGGGTTCAGCATGGTATCCCCAGCCAAGACTACTGCACCAAGAATTTCTCCTAAGAATATATCCTGCAGAATAATATGGTTCGGAATATCAAGCAGGAAAGCCAAAATAGCAATGAGAACTTCATGTGTGGGTCTGAAAGAACTTGATATAATATAAGCTTACCATGTGATGGTATCTGTAATGAGTTTGTTTCAGCCGATAAAGCCTTGAGAGCAAACGGTGGGCAAACAATGCCTCAGGTGTCCTGTTTGTCTTGCTCAGTCTTTGTAGGATTTCGGAGAATGAACTTGCTTTGCGTTGGGCGTTGAGCGGAATAAGGGTAATGTCCAGTGATGATTCAAAAACTGCCTTTGCAGCCAAGGGATCAAGATACATGTTCATTTCTGTATATTCGTTAGAATGGACATTCAAGACATTTCCCTTGTCCAAATTGCTGTGCTTAATGTGTCCTCCAACAATATACACATCCTGTAATGAAATTTAAACTGCTTTACTTCACTGCACTACACTGTGTTCCCTTAAAAACATGTATTTCACAAGTCCACTGACCTGAATCACAGAGCTTGAGTTTTTCCTTAATTGAATAATCTTTGCTAAATTGGTCAATGGTCCATTGGTCAATATGCTAATCTTAGATCCTGGTTCCAATGTTTCCACTATGGAATCCCAGATTTCAATTGCTAGTGGCTGTCTGAGTTCTGGATGATCTGTGTCGCGGGGAGCTCCGAACTTTACCGTGTTTTCTGCAGTGTACCTTGACAAGGAAAAAATAAAGAAGTTGTGCCAAAGTATTCAAGCAGCAAACATAAAATCACAAACAGCATCCACACAACACAATTTCACCTTCTGGGGCTTCGTGGGAGATGCCGTGCCATCCCATAAAGGGTATCTGAATCCAAAAATCCCCCACTGCCTTGTGGAATGGCCTCCACATACTTGCAGTCGCTTGGATTAGACCTGTTAAAAGCAAATACATCTCCTAGACCCACTGGAATGTCATCACGACCCATCATATGCAGTAAATCATAAACCACATCTATAGTTGCAGCATTTGCCCATCCTGTTGGACTTACAATGATAGCCTGGAATAAAATAGCAACAGGATGCAAATTTAATTAGCAATGTCCTGCCTTTTGTGGTAAACTAAAATGTGATGCAGAAAACGAGATTGTGTGCCAAGCATGCTCATTTAAGCCAGGACATGAGTCTCACTTACCATGAGGTTGATAACTTGTACAGGTAATTTGAGAAGGTAGAAGAGAGCTAGAAAATCTCCAGCACTCATATCCATGTCAAGGACGAGAGGTTTTCCCAGCTTTTTGCTTCCAAAATCTGGTTTGTATAGAGCTTCTTTATAATAAGGAAACTGTGTCGTGAAATTGAACTTCCCAGTTTGCTGAGGGTTGTTCAGGACCTGCTTAAAAAAGTTTCTTCAGATTCTCAGAATATCAAGCACCCAATAATTGCAGGAAGCACTCAGCACGAGATTTAGAAGAAAACTAGTAATTAAATGAACTTACATCCAAGAAACTCTTGAAATACGCTCTGTCAAGTTCACTACTAGTGTCAGGATTACGTTTTGCTCGTGTAGCGACAAGAACACGTACACCCTCCGAACCTTTTACTTCCTTTGTATAGCCATCCTGACCCATTATGAGAAACAAATGGTCCATTACCCTGAAAAGCTCAAAATGAAATCAAGCATTGAAGGTCCATGTTTTGAATAATCACCTGGCATCTTCCCTTCCCATTCTGCACAATGCAGAATGGATCACTGATGCCTGTCTGGACATGGCCACTATGTACTCCTCCTTTTTTGAGATTAAACTTTGGAGCTTTACGGCCATCAAAGAATGGATTTGAACCATCAGATACCCCATAAGGTTCATTTGAAGTAACTACAGTTATGTTCATATACTCCATTTCAGCGAATTCATTTTCTCCATCTTGGTTATGAGAATTGCGCATGATAGACACTGCTATGCCGGATGTAAATGAGTCCCACATGAAATAGCTCTATAAGAAAGTTCATTAAATCACTGATCTTATCGGAATATTTCGTGCCAGATATTGAAACATAAAGAAACATCTTAATGAAAATACCGAATAAAATTGGTCATCAAACCATGTATCACGGGCCATTTTCAAGGATTGGAAGCAGTATTGTGCTTCATATGTGTGTTGGCTCTTTTCAAATTTCTTGAAGAAATTCTCATTTACAGGAATGGTATTTGTTGCGTCCAGGGGCACCAGCGTAACTGGTATGCCAGAATGGATCACCTGAAATGGAATCATTTTGCATTCAATCTTTAGCATTCATAATTGAAACAACTTGACAAAGATCATAGTTTCCAGAAGAGTTGTATGTTTGCTTGCCTGATATGCAGCAAAAGGATCTCCAAAGATGTTAAACTCAGCATAAGGATTGCTAACGGAGAACAGATTACCTCGGTCACCACAAAATATTGGCTGGCAAGATGAACTTGCACTTCGCAGGCAACAACCGGTTGGGTTTCTTGACCTCACCCCTCCTCCCATAGTATATATACGCTTAACATTCTTCTTTAGATGCGGATTTTTCATAAGAAAAATGGCTAAATTCGTGTGAGCTCCAGTCATGAAGATGGTAATGGGACCTGCAGATATTTTATCTATCAGCACTTGCTGGGTAGTGGGTTGTCGAAGAGGAGAATATTTCCTGCCGCCCTGGTTTATGAACAGAAATGATGAGAATCTTGTAAATATAACATGAAAATTCATATATGAACAAGGACCTTAGCAAAACACGAAGTTTCGAAATTCGCACCTGCGGCAGGAAAGCTTTCCTGAGGCCATAGTTGGTATCAGTATAAAGACGTCCTCCAGGACCTACAGGAATAGCTTGTCTGTATCTACAGTATCCTGCTGTTGAAATTCCCTATTCAATACGATGAATATGTAAACGAAATATCCTCACGGGCAAGCAAGTTTGCTTGTTTTAGTAGAAAGAGAGTGTTGAAATCACCTGTTGAATGATAGGAAGATATCCACCAACATCTGAGAGAATAGAACCATCTTCCAAAATTTCACCCTCACCTCCCATTCCAACAGATATGTCATCGCGGCCCATCATGTAAAGAATGTCATAGATTTGGTTCACAGCATGCCCTGCGTCAGTCCATGCATTTGCACTGATAGTAATTGCCTGTTTCCAGTATCAATGTTCACTAAATCTTTCTGCTAATTTGTACTGATAAATCTTTATTTGATTATATAATAAAAATATTTTTTCGAATATTTGTTCTCTTTATCTCTTACTTAATTTTCTTTTTCTTCTTTGTTTCATAGAGAGGCATATAACGAAGAGAGAAAACGCAAGAAAATGACAACAACAGGAGAGAAAACAAAAATGATTAATGATATTTGCAATTATATATATTTTTTATTTAATTTAATTTTAAAGTTTAAAATTTATTTTTATAAAGAATTATCCCAATATTTTTATTTAAGATAATTATTAATTTTCTCTTATTTGATAAGTATATAGTAAAAAAAAAAAAAAGAAAGAAAAGAACAATACTGATCAATTAAAGTGGAAGCTCACATCAAAACTACAAGATGATTCATATTTGTCAAGTTTCGGACATCAAAGTTCAAAAGAAGATTGTAATAATCAGAAAGGCATGAAGACTTTCACCTCCAACTCAAATTCAGATCTGTTAAGCTTCAAGATGTACAAAAGAGCAAAGACATCATCAGTGTCAACATCTGTATCCAGAAGAATCCGATGTGGTCTGAGTGAATCAGCAGCAGAAAGTCCACTGATCAATACAAGAACCACCCTGAGAATCCTCACAAACAACATTTCTGTATTCCAATCACAAATCACAAGTCTACTGTCTGCAACCTGAAAAACTCTTTACATTCTCCATATCTATCTTAATAATAAATAAATAAATAAATTTGGAAAGAAGAATATATATAGTAGTTGTAAAATCTGCTAATTTTCAATTTTAAATAAAATAATATTTTATTATATTATTTTCTAAATTAGTTTTTGTATCAAATAATTTACTATATATTTTTATATTATTTTCATAAGAATTGAATGCACATGAATTTACTTTGATTGTGCAATAAATAAAAAAAAAAAATCAAAGCCATTCATCAGAATGTTCATTTGACTGATTCATGATTTTCCTAATGTTTACATATCTACAGTTATCACCAACAAGAGAGAAAGAGAACCAACCTTTTTGGTGGTCTGCTTTCATGTTTCCTAAGCTATTATTGTTAAAACACAAAACACAGTGAATACAACTTTCTATTGACAAATTTATCAGAATAATTAGTCCAATGCTCTTCAGTTTCAAGAATCTGGTTGTGCACTCCACGTTCTTTTCTGCTCCTCAAAGCTTCCTATTACAGCGGATTGCTTCTTAACTCCCAGTTGATTTGAAAATATATCATAATACGCTGCAGTGTCTATGGTTTCCAATACTTTCACCAATTTTCCTTGTTTTTCATCAACTACAACTTCTCCATCTTTCGATTCAATACCATCAGCCAGGACACTAATAGGCTTGATTTGCAACACAGGTTTCAGCATGCAATCCCCAGCTAAGACTACTGCACCAAGAATTTCTCCTAAGAATATATCCTGCACAATATTATTGTTACACTACTTCATGTGTGGATCTGAAAGAACTTGAGGCTAGTTATCAGATTATATAATATAAGCTTACCATGTGATGGTATCTGTAATGAGATTGTTGCAACTGGTAAAGCCTTGACAGCAAACGGTGGGCAAACAATGCCTCAGGTGTCCTGTTTGTCTTGCCTAGTCTTTGTAGGATTTCCGAGAATGAAGTTGCTTTGCGTTGGGCATTGAGTGGAATAAGTGTGACGTCCAGCGATGATTCAAAAACTGTCTTTGCAGCCAAGGGATCAAGGTACATGTTCATTTCTGTATATTCATTAGAATGGACATTCAAGACATTTCCCTTGTCCAATTTGCTATGGTTAATGTGTCCTCCAACAATATACACATCCTGTAATGAAATTTAAACTGCTTTATAGATAATAGCTTTTCCAGGAAGTCTCAACAGAATGTTTAGTTCCCATAAAAGACATGATGAATTCATAAGTCCACTGACCTGAATCACAGAGCTTGAATCTTTCCTTAATTGAATAATCTTTGCTAAATTAGTTAATGGTCCATTAGTCAATATGGTAATCTTATATCCTGGTTCCAATGTTTTCACTACAGAATCCCAGATTTCGAGTGCTAGAGGCTGTCTGAGTTCAGGATGATCTGTGTCGCGAGGAGCTCCAAACTTTACAGAGTTTTCTGCTGTATACCTTGACAAGAAAAAACATTATATAAAAGAATATATAATTAGTCCAAAACTATTGAGGCAGCAAACAGAATATCACAAACAATATCCACACAGCACAATTTCACCTTCTAGGGCTTCTTGGGAGATGCCTGGCAAGCCCATAGAGAGTATCTGAATCCAGAAATCCACCACTGCCTTGTGGAATGGCCTTCACATACTTGCAGTCTCTTGGATTAGACTGATCAAATGCAAATAAATTTCCAAGACCCACTGGAATGTCATCACGACCCATCATATGCAGTAAATCATAAACCACATCTATAGTTGCAGCATTTGCCCAGCCTGTTGGACTTGCAATGATAGCCTGGAATAAAATAGCAACAGGATAAGTAATGATCTGCCTTGTATTGTATGGTAAATTAAGCTGGGATAAAGAAAAGGAGATTGGATGCCAAGTTATGATCATTTTAGCTAGAACATAAGTACCACTTACCTTGAGGTTGATAACTTCTACAGGTAATTTAAGAAGGAAAAAGAGAGCCAGAAAATCTCCAGCGCTCATATCCATGTCAAAGACAATAGATCTTCCCAGTTTTTGGCTACCAAAATCTGGTTTGTGTAGAGCTTCTTTATAGTAAGGAAATTGTGTTGTAAAATTGAACTTCCCAGTTTGATGAGGGTGGTTCAGAACCTGCATAAAATGTTTATTCGGTCTCAGCATATCATGCATCCAAAAAGTAAAGTAATCACCCAACAAGAAGTTTAGAAGAAAACTAGTAACTAAATGAACTTACATCCAAGAAACTCTTGAAATATGCTCTGTCAAGTTCACTACTAGTGTCAGGATTAGGTTTTGCTCGTGTAGCGACTAGAACACGGACACCCTCCGAACCTTTCACTTCCTTTGTATAGCCATCCTGTCCCATTATGAGAAACAAATGGTCCATCACCCTGAAAAGCTCAAAATGAAATCGAGCATTGAAGGTCTATGTTTTAAATTATCACCTGACATCTTCCCTTCCCATTCTGCACAATGCAGAATGGATCACTGATGCCTGTCTGGACATGGCCACTATGTACTCCATCTTTCTTTAGATTAAACTTTGGAACTCTACGGCCATCAAAGAATGGATTTGAACCATCACATACACCATAAGGTTCATTTGAAGTAACTACAGTTATGTTCATATATTCCATTTCAGCGAATTCATTTTCTCCATTTTGGTTTTGCGAATTGCGCATGATAGACACTGCTACGCCAGATGTAAATGAGTCCCACATGAAATAGCTCTATAAGAAAGTTCACTAAATCATTGGCCTTATCAGAATATTTTGTGCATGATATTGCAACAAAGAAACATCTTAATGAAAGTACCGTATAAAATTGGTCATCAAAAAATGTATCACGAGCCATTTTCAAGGATTGGAAGCAGTATTGTGCTTCATAAGTGTGTTGGCTCTTTTCAAACTTCTTGAAGAAATTCTCATTTATAGGAATGGTATTTGTTGCGTCCAGGGGCACCAGCGTAACTGGAATTCCAGAATGGATCACCTGAAATAGAATCAAAGGTGTCACTAAAATTTGCAGCCAATCTATAGTATTTCATAATTGCAACAACTTGAGAAAGATCATAGTTTCCAAAAGAGTTGTATGTTTGCTTGCCTGATATGCAGCAAAAGGATCTCCAAAGATATTAAACTCAGCATAAGGATTGCTAATGTAGAACAGATTACCTCGGTCACCACAAGGTATTGGCTGGCAGGATGAACTTGCATTTCGCGGGCAACAACCGGTTGGGTTTCGTGATCTCACCCCTCCTCCCATTGTATATATATGCTTAACGTTCTTCTTTAGATGTGGATTTTTCATAAGAAAAATGGCTAAATTCGTATGAGCTCCTGTCATGAAGATGGTAATAGGGCCTGCAGATATTTTATCTATCAACACTTGCTGGGCAGTAGGTTGTCGAAGAGGAGAATATTTCCTGCTGCCCTGGTTTATGAACAGAATCGATGAGCTCCTTGGAAATATAACATGAAGGAAAGGACATCTCTTCAAATCTAGAACTTCAAATGATTTAACTGTTGAATGGAGAGATTGAAGAACCAGAAATTTCATTGGTTTGTTCCACAGGAAATTCATATATGAACTAGGACCTCATCACAAACAGGATGTGTCCAAGCTCATACCTGCGGTAGGAAAGCTTTCCTCAGGCCATAGTTGGAATCAATATCTAGTCGTCCTCCAAGACCAACAGGAATAGCTTGTCTGTATCTACAGCCTCCTGCTGTTGAATTTCCCTGTGCATTATGCAATCCTAAGATTATGATTAATATGTAAATGAAAGTTCCTCATCAGCAAGGCAAAATTGAACAAATTAAGCATGCAATTTTCCTTTTTTTTAGTAGAAAGAGAGTGTTGAAATCACCTGTTCAATGATAGGAAGATATCCACCAACATCTGGGAGAATAGTACCATCTTCCAATATTCCACCCTCACCTCCCACTCCAACCGATATGTCATCGCGTCCCATCATGTAAAGAATGTCATAGATTTGGTTCACAGCATGCCCTGCATCAGTCCATGCATTTGCATTGATAGTGATCGCCTGCTCCAAGATGATAACACTACAAGGGTTAATATTCACTAAATCTTTTCTGATAATTTGTACAGATAAATCTTTTCTGATAATTTGTACAGATAAATCTTTTTGCTATTCCTCAGAGACCAACAGCTAAGAGGAGCATAAGCAAAAAGTTTCTGCAGCTATTTCATACACACTGTGCATCAATGTCCGAAAGCTGAAACAAAGTAAAGAAATTGTAATAATCAGAAAAGATAAGACTTTCACCTCCAACTCAAACTCTGATCTGTTAAGCTTCAAGATGTACAAAAGGGCAAAGAAATCATCAGTATCAACATCTGTATCCAGAAGAATCCGTTGTGGTCTACCCTCCACAGTTTGTAACTTAGCAGCAGCAAGTGCGGTAATGAATACAATAACCAACAAGAAAGTCCTCAGAAATAACATTTTCTGTATTCCAATCACAATCCTCAGGAGTCTACTGGCTGCAAACCTACAAAATTGTTACATATCAAATCTCAGTCCTGAACAAAAAATAAAAACAGGAAAAGAATACGTAGTAGCAGAATAAATAAAAAGGTAGGAAATAAGAAAGAGATGAGAAGGATGCAAGAGACGGCTATGTAGTACTTGGACAGATCAACACTAGGAATACAGTAACTATGGCAGCCAGCAAAGAGAAGAGACAAGGGAAAAACAATTATATGTTCATTACCAGTAGTGGAATAGATTCTTGGATTCTGAAATCCCAATAGGAAGAAAAAGGCATCATTATCTTATATGAAGGAAAAGAATTCATTTGAAAAGTGATGAATGTTCATAGCTGTGTCACTCTTGGCATACCATGAGAGGTTACTGCTAGTTCTTTTGTGTTGTTCCCTCGCTTTGTTTTTTGATTAATTTTCAAAGCAGAAAAATAATAGAGATTCCAAGTTTACAAATCAATGGCTGCAAATCAAGCAAATAAGTGGATATGGTAGAGATGTAGGTTTCAGTGATACTAAGGTTTGAATAGTGAGATAGTGAAACAATATTCTGCAGAAAGATTAGATGAAAAAGAAGTGTAAAATAATAAATTTAATCATAATCGAGTCAAATAAATTTTTCTAAAGAAATTGGAATGAGGGAGATGAATAGAAATGAAAGCAATGGATTATCATTATTTCCACTATTGAAGAAAAACAGAAGTGGGAAAGCTGATGGAAGAGAGGACATCATCAACACAAAAAGAAGAATATATATATATATATATATATAAAACAAATGTGGATTAGACCATCTTCAACAACAACATTACCAATTTTTTTTAAAGGAGCCAACTTTTCTTTATATTCCTAGGTGCTGGGCTTCCATTGACTTGTTAAGTTTCTTGGTTCTTTCCCTTTTATTAATATTGAATTGGGTGCTGGGAATTTCCTTGGTGCAGAGTGGTGAGTGATGGGTGATGTGGTGCAAATTCATAGGATTTTGCATGTGGGTAGGTTTGGATTGAGAGATTGGACCATCATGGGAACATGTATGTGTACCATCTACTATTCAAGAGTTTGTTATGTTGTGTTTTGGACAAATAAATCCACAGTGGAAGTGGAACCCATTTTTGAAATCTCTGTGATCCTAAAATACCAGACCAAACATAACATGCCCTAAATTAAAAGAGCCAACTTTTCTTTATATTCAACAATAATTGATGCATTGCTTATGAGTATGATAATTATCTAATTTTAATTTCAAACATAAGTGGGTAATTGAAGAAAATTAAGAATGTATAATAGGGTAGGTGTTTTGGTCCCCTGGAATATGAATAATGGCATTTAACTCAAAGGAAGGCCAAATGCTCATTCCAACCTCAAAACACCATTTTATCTCAA
>CAOGCB011452409.1:0-13032 GCA_948266635.1 Cnidoscolus chayamansa | reverse complement strand
TTTAATAAGGAAAATTGGACTAAATTGTAAAATTTATTTTAAATCATTTTAATTTGTTTATTTATGTGCACGAATTGAGAATCCTTTTCTCCATTGCATAAAAAATGAATTTCAAATGAATTTCTTCTCTTCTGTTCAAATTTCTGAGTCTGGATAGCAAGTAGCGCTGATTGGCAGATCTCCTTGATTATGCCGACGGACAGTCAAAGCGTCCTCCCTGTTACCGCAAACCATCCCTAATCCTTTTGGGGGTGGCCCATGAGTATGCCTACCATCAGATCCACGCGAAACTCCTTGTTTCACATGTGGTTAGGTATATCCATGCTCAAGGTTCAAGGGTCCCTTAATAAGCCGATTCTCTATTTGTGTCATAGCCTATAGTACCTATCCTTTAAGACTGTATGTACCCAATGACACGAAGCATACACACACTCATGCATTAAGCATACAAAAGCCCTTTAAAAAAGGCTATCGAACTACGTCAACTTTGATCTTCCATTCAAACGGAAGTACGTAGGCACATTAGGGATTTAACCCCGAGCGGTAAGTTGAAATCACCTAAACAATTCATTGGTCCAATTACATCATTTACCTTGTAAAGCATTCATAAAATGGTTAGTTAATCAACATGACATGGTCTCGGGATCCACATCGGGTTCAAAGATTGTGTCTTTAACATTGGGATAATTAATCTAGTAACTAGGTTAATTAAAACGGAGTCATTTAGGATTTTTTTCTAGTTTACCCTAAAAAATTAAACAAGGTGGCGACTGTGAATACTCGAATTTTGAGGCTCAAAAAGCCTGTTTCTCCATATTGCAAACAGACCCGCCAAACCGAAACTCGATGGAAAATTATCCCAGAAATATGCCAATATGGTACTAGAAATGTCCATAATATCGCAAGGAACCCGAAGGTATCCTCAGAATAATTTTTGGAAGTACAAAACTCCCGAAAAATGAAAAAATGGAAAAAAAAAGCTGCTGAGGCGGCGGCTTGCCGCCGGAACACCGTGGCCGATGACGACGGCCTGCCGCCGAAGAACGGCGCCCCTACAGCCGGAAATGTCATTTTTCGCCTATAAATAGCAGCCTCTAGCCTCATTCCTGGTACCGCTTGTATTGACGAGCTTTCTATTCTCCCTCTGCTATAAGCAATTCTTCGATATTACTTACTGCTTGTGTTGACGAGCGATCTCTTCTTCCCCCTCGCTTTTTGTGATTCTTTTATAGCTTTCTACACTCATCTTGCATTAATTGCTTGTGTTTGATCACCTAAGTAATTCACCTTAGCGTTGTTGGAAAACTGGCAAACTGAAGCTCCGAAGTGGAAAACATCTTTCACAAGTATGTAATCGAAACTCTAAACTCTTCTTTCAATTAGAGCATGCATGAGGCATCATAAACACAAAAAAATTCCCAATTTGGCCCCAAAGACCCAAAAATCCAATTCGGCCCATAAGGCCCAAAAATCCAATTCGGCCCATAAGGCCTAAAAATCCAATTCGGCCCATAAGGCCCAAAAATCCAATTCGGCCCTAAAGGCCCAAAAATCCAATTTGGCCCATAAGGCCCAAAAATCCAATTTGGCCCATAAGTCCCAAAAACCAATTTGGCCCATAGGGCCCAAAAATCCAATTTGGCCCATAAGGCCCAAAAAATCCATTTTTGGCACCAAGTGCCCAAAAAACCAATTTTGGTACTAAGTACCCCAAAAGTCAAAGCCCTTTAAAAGGCAATGCGAACTATGTTGACTTTGATCCCTTATTCAAGCAAGGGTACGTAGGCATATTTGGGATTTAACCCCAAATAACAAGTCCAAAATATTTTTCCCCAATTCAAGACCTTGCATTTCGATGCATTTAACATGGTTAGTTGAAAGCATGACATAGTCTCCGAATCCTCCTCGGATTTGTAGATTGTGTCTTAATCAATTAGGCTAATTAATCTAGAAATTAGATTAATTAAAATTGGAGTTATAGGATTTTTTCCTAGTTTTTCTTAAAATAAATAAACAAGGTGGCGACTCACTCACATCCATGTGCATTCAGCCCTGTCACATTGCATTGCATTTGCTATGCCATATTCGGGGAGGGGTTCACAAGTAGCAGTTTGGCCAAGGCCGGGTTGTTACAATTGATGTAAGCACACCAACTATCAAAGAGGATGAGCTGACTTTGCCACAAAGACCAATTATCAGATTGAAAGCAAAGAAGTTAAAAGAAGCACTTCAAGGATTCATGAGGTCTTATGTGGAATTAATTTAGGAATTAATTTCTGTTCTTGGTTTACTACTCGGGTATGTGTCGTTTCAGTCTCTAATAGGTTGGAGTTCCGCATCAATAATTTTATTAAGTTTAATATTTTTTAAAATGATATAATTAAATAAATATATATGTTTTATTTTTTTTAATATTAAATTTGAAGCTATTGAAAAAATAATTAATACCCATTAATTTAATGATAAATTTATTATATAAAAAAGATAAAATTTTATTAATTTTAAATTATGGCGTTCATTTTTAAAATATAATTTCAAATATTTTCAATTAAATAAAATTAAAAAAATATTTTAAAAATATACATAATTTTAAAAATATATAGAATGAAAAAGTCTAATATCTTATATTAATTTATTTTTATAGTAAATATTTAAATATTATAAGATAAAATAAAATATTTTAATTAGTTATAATTTCATATTTGAGAATCAAAAGTTGATGATAAATTATAATATAATTTTAAAATTTTATTTCATTAGTAAAATAATACATACGTTTAAACTTGTTATTTTACAAGCATATATAAAAAAAATTATTTTATAAGTATTCTAAAAATGAGCTCCCTTCGACTAAATTTATGCATCCACCATTTATAGAAAATAGATAAATATCTTTTTTTAATATATAGAAATAAAATTTAAAGCTTTTCTTAATATAAATATCAAAATATATAAACATTTTAATTATTTCGACTCTCTCTCTTTTTGATTCTCATGTTTACATATCCAACATTAATTTTTAATTTAAAAATAATAAATTTTAAAAAAAAATTATTTACAATAATAATAATTTTAATTAAATAAATATATTTATAAATTAACTTATAAATTTATATATAAATGAATTTTAAAATCTTGACAAGTTAAATATTTAGAAATTTAAATTTAAATTATTTACTAAATAAATATAAAAATTGAGTTCAAATTTTACTCATTAAAAAAATTAAATTAAATTAAATTAACTTTTGATATCTCAAATAAATTACTAACAAATTAATTTACAATCTTTTTTCAATTAAAATGTGATTTATTAATTTAAACTAATATTTATTGCTAAATTTCGTCAGCAATTATTAAATATCATAAATGCAGTATCTGATTTTATAAATAAATAATTATAAGGTCCTTCGCATTTTATTATTATAATTTATTTATTACAAAAACATTGATAAAATGGCTAAAATTTATTATATTTTAAGATTAGAAAAAACGAATTGATTTTTTGAAAATTTAGGTTCTAATAATAATAATAATAATAATAATAATAATAATGATTCCTTCTATCCTAAGCCGAAGGATATTTTCTAAGATACCAAAAAAATTCAAAACACAGCCGTCTTATAACAGTACAGAATCCGTCGTCTTTTGTCCGATCGTTGTCGTGGCCGGCGATCTGAACGGCACAGAATAACGTTTTCTCTTGCTGAATCTCTTTCCCCTCTCTGACAGACCCTAAGCACCCGCTTGCGATAGCTTATTTAGCGTATTTCGGCTAAGACCTTCGCCGGCTACCAACACAATCGCCGCTAGGGCAGCCTTTTAACCCTTTAATCGGATCTTGGCTCCACTTGAGAAAATCCACGACCGAGCACATTGTGTAACTTACTGGTAACCCTATCAGGAAATTCTCATACAAGCAATGAGCGATATAATTTCGCCCGATGATACGCCGGCAACTGATGTGAAGAGTGGCACTGATGGCGCTAGAATTGCTGAGGTCAAGGCGTGGCTTGCCTCTCAATTTGATGCGGCTGGCAAAGATGTTCCTGAATTTGAATATACTCCTCGCAGCATTGCTCATTTGTACAATTTGGCCACTGTTTCGCAGGCCAAGACGCAGGCTGCGAACATCCTCGCTAACGATTTCCGCCAGAAAGCCACCGAATATCGTGCTCAAGGTCTGTGTTTTGCTTTTTGTGTGTTCTTTTCGGTGTTTGACTGCTTAGGCTACCTGTACAGTCTCATGCTAGACATTGCTCTCTTACAGATTTGCTGCATTGTGAAAATCTTTTCTTCTTGTGGACATCTTGAAGTGGCAAAATGTAAATTTTGGATTTCCAGATCGATATCATATATTTTCTTGCTTTCACTATGATTTTTTGAGAATACACGATATTCAAATTTCAACTTTTTGTTAGTTTATGCTTTTCAAATTTATTAGGAATAATAACAGACTCATCTTGTTTCGTTGTGAAATGAAATTCTACTGGAAAATCTTGATTTTCTGGTCTCATGAAACAATTATTTGGTTGTTTTATGGCTACAGCTGCAAGGATTAGAGAGATATTGGAGAATGTAGGGTTAGCACAGGAAAGTTTGCCCTCAAATGTGGTTGGGTCGGCTCAAGTGCTTGCAAATGTGGCGAATTTGTTGAACATAAGAGATACTGAACTAAGTAGGTGGGTTGTCATTCTGGCTCTTCAGTTCTATTTCTGTTATTTTGTTCTTTACATCTGAAGTTTGAAATGGAGAAAATGCATACAGTTTTCTTGTAGCAATGGGGGATATTTCGTTAAGAAAGACTGGAGTGGAGGAAAAGAGAGCTAAAGCACAGCAGGAATCTAAGATTCTTCTTGATTACACTCGGAAGGCAATTGCTAGACTTACCTATTTAAAAAGGTAAGTCCTAATCTAATTTTGGGTTTTCATTCAATGATATTTTAAATATGTGGTGTATGATATACAAATAATATTAGATCGCCAAACCTCTCTACTTCAAGCAAGCTGTTGTTTCATGAAGAATGCTCTCTCTCTCTCCTCCTCTTTTTTCTTTTCTTCTCAGTTATCTTATGAATGTGCTATTGTAGAACACTTGCACAACTTGAGGATGATGTATCTCCTTGCGAAGCTCAAATGGAAAACTGGAAGACAAACTTGGCAGTTATGGCATCAAAGGAGCGACAATATCTGCAACAATATTCCAACTACAAGGTATCTATTCTTTGCTGTCATAGTCAGGAAGCAATTAACCTACAGGTATAATGAAAACCTTTTCATTTCCGTTTTTAGGTTATATGAACAATGACAAGAATTAAGGTAATTCAAATTAAGGACTTGAATTTCCTTAAGTGGTCAACATCCTAATGATAAGTTCTCAACTTCAGATTTTAATTTTTCAATACATCACATCTTTTTTAGATTGCCCTAAATGCGTGATTGATTGGCAAGTTTATATATGAAACTATAATCAGAAAAAATAAAAAAATTTAGTTTTTGGTTTCTGTCTACAAATTTGTGCTAATTTGACATGGGAAAACTTTTACCTGTTGAATTTCTTACTTTGTGTGCCTTTTCTTCTCCTCAAAGTAAGTTTTCACTCGTTTCCTATTCAGATATTTCCTGTCCCATCTGAGAGGAACTCCAGTTAATTAGGTTAGAGTAGTTAGCAAATGAATCATATTATCATTTAGAATAGAGTTTGTTAGAGGATATGCATGGATTGCAACAACAAAATGAATTTCAGTTTTTCTACCCTTCCTATTTTAATCTAAGCTGGTCCACTGTCACGCTCTTATCTTTTGTGATGTCAGATGGTTTGTGATTTATGGGTTGATGTTTTCAGCGTCATAGGAGGCTTATTCATAAGGAGCAATTGAACTTGAGGACTTGTTAATTTGATTAAGAATGTATTTCACATTGGCTGTTGGAAAATCAATAAAGGACTTAAAAGTTTTGAAAGAAGTCAAAATCATGTATTTGTCCAAAAAAGGGGGAAAGGAAGCAAGGTAAAGAAAAGAAAGAGGGAGTTTACATGCATTTAAATATTTGGAGGACATATGCTAATGCTGTGTGAAGAGAAGCCGCAATTTATTGTATTCTGATAGTTGCCTTTTTTCTCATCTTCAGATGCGAGTATAGTTTCTAACTACACTTGCCTTGTGATTTCTCTTAAAACCAGATGCAAAATTTGGAAGATAATGGTAATTAGGAAAAGCCACCTACTTTTATGGCTGTGAACATTTGCAAATCATGAACCAAATTGCTTCAAGGAACTTTAGTGGTCTGTATCTGAGTATGTAATATATGCATTTGCATATATAGTATATGGTTTTGTTTACATGTTTATATATAAAATATGCGCTCTCTCCACCCTCCTTTAGATTTGGATTTTTTAATATATTTGCTTTTATATATTTGTGCTATTGTTCTCATGGCTTCCTCGTCTTCTTATCAAGTTAAATATCTGTCAAAGGAGTCTTGTTTTCTTCTTGCAAGATTGAAGTTTGGATGTTGCAATAGAGGTTTATAGGTTCATATTGATTCTTTGTGGGTGCTATTTGCAATTCCTTGCTTTTGTTTTTTGCTTGTCTGGGTTGCAACTCATAGCAGCAATACGGTCAATACTAATATTACAACTGTATGCTGCAAAAACATTGTTATTGGTCTTTAATCCCCTCGTAGCTTGTGGAAGAGAATGAAAGATTTTGAACACTGGTGCATCTTGTTCCTGAGAAGCAAAGAATTAGAGGCAAAATATGTATGTTAAAATCACCATATACTGAGGTGTTATATTCTGGATAATTGAAAATGATCAATAGGGTTATGATAAAATGTTGCTGGTGTATTTTTCTTCTCTTGGCACATTTGATAATTCATGCCACTAAGGCCTTGTGCATAATGATGATCTAAATGTATTACTTAGCTGCATGCCTTCCAGTTTATATGCGGACATATTTATGATTTACAATGACTGTTCTCTGGGCAGGCACTTCTTAATCGCGTGGGATACAAGCCAGAGATCAACCATGGATTATTGGTTGAAATGGCTGAACACAGAAAGGACTTGGAGAAGAAAACAAAGCCCATCATGGATACTTTGAGGAGTTACCAGGACTTGCCACCGGTAATTTTAACCAACACAATTGTTGCCATGCATTCAGGATCATTTTATCTTTCGAGAAAATTATTCTATTTATTTATTTTGGTGTAAATGCAGGATAAAGCATTAGCTGCTCTAGCAATAGAGGACAAGAAAAGACAGTATGCTGCTGCTGAGAAGTATCTTGAAGATGTATTGCAGTCAGCACTTGCCACTTCTGATTAAACACCTTGCATATAGATTATTGCTGTACTCTGTTATTTGTCAGGTACATCTTTTCTATTATAGTAGAAAATATGGAAGAATCATCCCTGATTCGCCAATGATTTCTGGTTTTCTATTCGTTGTTCTTGATGCAACGTGCAAGTATTTGTTTAATGTGGTTGGTGTTAGGAGTACCAAAGCATGTGTTTTGACATATGCTTAAAATACGTTCCAGTAATGCCTTGATGCCTTGAATCCAATCATTCTTATCCTGTGTAAGTTCTTGAATGACGTGAATTTCAGTCGCAACAGGTTCAACAATTATAGCATATGCTCCTTTTAATAATATTTTCACAAAATCACAAATCCATCAAAAAATTCTGACAGCCATGGTTGTAGGAAATACAACATTATGTAATTACACCGAGTAAGATTCACAAAAATGACCATATAATTCAATCTTTGATAGCTCATCTACATATTCAGAAATTCTAATGTCTATATATCAAAGTTCAAGGATGCAAAATAGTATACGGCTGATGTATAGAACGAGGCTACAGTTTTGTCACACTAAAGTAGAAAAGAAATAAGAATAAAATTGTAGGAGATGACAAAAAAGTACATAGGATAGAAGCCTGTTATTATGAGCACTGTTTGGATTGAGATTTTATCATTTCCTGCGAGACAGTGCTGCAGCAATTCCACCAGCTATGAGTCCCACAGCAGTAGCAGTGATGCCTATTCCAATAACACCATCTGCATTCCAAAGAAAAAAACAACATATATATATGATTTGAGAAGTTATTCACATTGCTGCTATGAGGAGAATGAGAAAAGTTTTTAGGTATGTTCTTGACAAAACCTTTTGCAATTCGATCTTCAATTGTCTTCTTGAGGACCAGTGCTTGCCTCCAATCTGGCGCAACCTACGATTGCACTAGTTTTTCAGAATCAAAGAAAAGAAAAGAAAGAGTTCATGTGCATACTCAATGCGCTTGTGCACATAGAGAGAGAGAGAGAGAGAGAGAGAGATCAAAGCAGAAAAAAACTTCTGGATTGAGATTTTGCAGTTAAATAGGACGAAAAGAATCCACCATTAGACAATAAAAATATGATTAACCACAGAAATTTTATTGGAAAATAGTGAAGATAACGAGAGTTTCTATAGATAAATTATATTTGAGAAAGAGTAGGAAACTACACCATAGAGGATAAAATATCCTCTAAAGGTAAGCAACAAATGTGTTTAAACACTAAAGAAAAGAAAGTAAAATGGTTACATTCCAGTCATGCTGTACAAGATTGAATTACACAACTTTGAAAGCCAGGAAGAAAATAAAATAAAATTAAGGATTCAACAACATTCATTGAAAAGCCCAAAGCACTAGCATATAAACATATAAACAAGCTAAGAAAACTTTCTTATCTCACACCTCTCTGATAACATTAGACAAATTTAACATGTAAATCTCAGAAAAAAGTATATCTAAGTAAATTTTGGTTGAGAATTGCAAGTAATGAGTATCTAGCAGGCAGGGAAATAAACCCAGCATAGTACAAATTTATGAATTTAATTGCATTTCAAATACACATGCAAGCGTGTGTTTGTGTGTGAGTGTGAAAGAAAGAGAGAAAGAGAAGGAGACCTCCAAACATTGCTCCACAAGTTGTCGGCTCCTTGAATATTCACCACTTCTGTAATATCCAACGGCCAGTAGATAAATCTTCTCCCGCTGTTGCAAAGGGGAGCTAACATTGGCTAATGATGCTGCATACAATGAGGAACTTTGCTCAAGAGAGAACAAAGCATGTTATCAATAAAGCAATGGAAGACATCAAATTCATTCCACGAGAGATGATGAAGAGGACATCCAACTGAATGCTAGATAGTTTATCACAGGAGTGTTGACACCACCATAATTTCTCAATTACACCATATTTTAATATGTTGAAGTAATGGGGTGAAGATGGAAAAACGAGTGGGTAATGACACACAAGGCTAGCCTCATATTTCCTGATAAGCCACTTTCTCTACTGTTAAAGATGGACTAAGCACAATTTTGCTTAAATGAACACAACCTAAGCAAGCTTTCAACAAATTTGAATAAAATGATGATAAATATTTGATAATGCATACAAGATGTAACCAATCAATATATGCATGATAGAAAGAAGTGAAATGAAAAAGAAGGAAAAAGCATGACAGCATACAAGTGCACAAATAAAATGCATCCTAGGCAGAGGATTTTCAGATGAAAAGTTGTGATAATATCAGGAGATCGAAAAAAATAAAGGAAAGAAGTTCAAAAAGATATATTGCGCTGTAATTTTCTTTCCCCTTTTGTGTGGTTGTTTGTTACATACAGAAGGAGGAAAATAGGGAATTAGGCTGTAGATAGTTAAATCTGTTTTAATTCCTGCATTTTTTGTCAATTCTAGTATTACATTCTGTTTGTAGATTCCTATAGTACATTCTAGAGGTGGCATATTCCTGCTGTACGTTACAGCTCAGCATATGTGAGCTGCTATGTAACAGAAATGGCAGGAGGAAAGGGCATGCAGAATTACACAATCCTCATTTCTCACTTCTCTCTCTTTTCTCTCCCCCTCTTCTTTTATCTGTTACTAATTCTTCTTCTACCTCCTGTTCTAACTCTTTTCTATCGAATTCTCCCCCCAATATTCTCCTTAACCTTGAATTGATTCTACCATAATTGAACGACACATTGTTAGGAACTATATCCTAACAACTGGTATCAGAGCTTCGTTTCGAAGCTTCCGTTTAGAATGACCAAAAACAACCCAGCAAAGAAGGCAATGGAAGAGCTAGAAGACCAGTTTCGAACTCTGCAAGCCAAGGTGGACGAGCAGGAAGAATCCTATGCTCAGAAGCTGGACTCTAAGTTTGGGTTTCTAGAGGAAAGGTTGCAGGAGGTCCAAGCAGCCAACAACTCCAAGTTCGAGCTCTTGCTAAAGGAGCAGAACAACCTCAAGATGGAGAATCAGAGGTCGTTGGCTTACATAACCCAGCTTCTACAAACCCAGCAGAATGTCCAACCTACTTCCAATCCCAGCAACGTGGCAAGCAGCGGCCGAGGTAAGGAAACCTTACTGTCACCTCTTGAATGTGATCAAGGGTATAGAGGCTTGTTGCCTATTCCTACTGAAAGAGAAGAGGTAGTTCCTCAGGGTAGGACTTACTTTAATAGGCTACTACCTAAGTGTGACTTACCCATTTTTGAAGAAGAAGGGGTGCACTCTTGGGTTAGCAAATGTCGCAAATACTTCATTATTTTTGAAGTACCGGCAGAAAGACAAGTAGAGTTAGCTAGCCTTTATCTAAGTGGCATATCCAAGGCATGGTATTTGAATTGGAAAATTGGAAGGGGGGCAATACACTGAGAAGTGTTTGCTACTGCTCTTACCAGTAGGTTCTCCGAAGGATCTGATGAGAATAATTTGGAAGAGTTGCTGGAGTTGAAGCAAACGGGTACTGTCAAGGAGTATCAAACAAGGTTTGAAGTGCTTAAGCTGAAGGTAGAAAGAGCTTACCCCACGCACTCTTAATCCTTCTATGTCACTAGCTTTATAACAGGGCTTAAGGAAGAGTTGAAGGTGGCTGTGAAGACTTTTAAGCCGAGGGATTTGTACTCTGCTATTGAGCAAGCAAGGATGCAGGAGAACTTGCTGGAAACCTGGAAAATAAGACCATACAACAGATCTGCCTCCATACCGAAAGGTTGGATCTCCACTACTAACCCTCAATCGAAACCATACACAGAACACAGAAATTTCCAGCCTCAGCCAAACAACAAAATTCCTACTTATCAACCCAAGAGGACCTACGGTGCTTGCTACAAATGTGGGGAGAGGTATTTTCCGGGGCATCAATGTGCAAATAAGAAGCTACTGGCTATTACAGGGGAAGAAGGTAGTGATGCTGAAGGGGACCCTGAAGATTGGCAGTCAGGGGAAGAGAATACTGATCAAACACAGACTCAAGAAGAGGTCGAACAGATGGCAGTGTCCCTGCACGCGATGGAAGGGGGATTTAGTGACAATACCCTGAAATTGAGGGGACAATTATCCAATAAGCCTATCATGATTTTGATTGACAGTGGCAGCACCCACTCATTCATCGACTCCAAATTGATGAAGAGTCTTAAGCTACCATGTTCAGCAGTACCTGCTGCAACAGTCACAGTGGCAGATGGCAGGAGGATGTCCATTTCGGGCAAGTGCTCAGGTTGCAAATGGGTGATGCAGGGAAATAGATTTGAGTTTGATTTCAGGGTGCTAGAATTGAGAGATTATGATGTAATATTGGGAGTAGATTGGATGAAGGCTCACTCCCCAGTCACTTTTGACTTTGCCACTAACAAGCTCACTATTCGGAGGGAGGGCAGGTCCTTGGATTTAAAAGGGTTGGATGACAGGGTTAGACTCAAGATGATGAGCTTAAAATCCCTCAACAAGGTTGTTAGCAAGGGCTAGAGAGGATTTAGCTCCAAGCTTTTCATGATCACACTTCTGCCCCAAGCTCCAGAACCTAGCTCACACATTATCAACCCCACTCCTCTTCCCATCACCTCATTAATTCACAAATACAGATTTGTATTCCAAACACCAACTACCTTACCACCATCAAGATCCCATGACCACTCCATTCCATTGAAACCAAACTCTGACCCCATATCACTTAGACCCTACAGATACTCCTTCCAGCAGAAAAATGAGATTGAAAGGTTAGTAGCAGAGATGTTGGAAAACCAATTTATACAACCCAGCTCCAGCCCTTATGCATCTCCCATCCTCTTGATAAGGAAAAGGGATGGCACTTGGAGATTCTGTGTTGATCACAGGGAGCTCAATAAGGCCACGGTGAAGGACAAGTTTCCAATTCCCATCATTGAGGATCTGCTGGATGAGCTACACGGGGCAATCATTTTCTCCAAAATTGACTTGAGGTCGGGTTACTTTCAAATCAGAATGAGGCGAGAGGATGTGCATAAGACTGCCTTCAAGACTCACTCGGGCCACTATGAGTTCTTAGTGATGCCCTTTGGCTTGACAAATGCACCAGCCACCTTCCAGTCCTTGATGAACACTATTTTCCAGCCATACTTGAGAAGGTTCGTGCTAGTTTTTTTTGATGATATACTGATCTATAGTCCTTCCTTGGAGCTGCACTTGCAACACTTGGAGATTGTGTTTGAGGTACTACAAAAGCACCATCTCTTTGCCAAGGACAGTAAGTGTGCCTTTGGCAAATCCTCTCTAACGTACCTGGGGCATATCATCTCGGCGCAAGGGGTTGCCACAGATTCGGACAAGGTTTGAGGCTATGACTAATTGGCCTACACCTAAGAATTTAAAGGGCTTGAGAGGGTTCTTAGGCCTAACAGGGTACTACAGGAGATTTATCAGGGATTATGGGGTGATCAGTAAACCCTTGACTAACTTGCTTAAGAAGGAGCAGTTTACTTGGAGCTCAGCAGCATCCGAAGCCTTCAAACAGCCATGAATCAGGCCCCAGTTCTGGTAACACCTGACTTTACCCTTCCCTTTGTTATAGAATGTGATGCTAGCAGCACAGGTTTAGGTGCAGTGTTACTACAACAAGGAAGGCCCTTATCCTATCTCTCTAAGCCCTTAGGAATCAGGGCACAGTCAGGTTCAGCCTACGAAAGGGAACTCATGGCCCTTGTCATGGCAGTTACAAAGTGGAA
>CAOGCB011452379.1:0-25090 GCA_948266635.1 Cnidoscolus chayamansa | reverse complement strand
TTTTTTTGGAAATTAATAAAATGGGGTTGATTAAATTGGCAAAAAGTTTGTGGACATGGGTGGAAGATCCATCATCCACAAGTTTGTTGTAGATTGTTTGATAAATGGCAAAGTAAAAGTTAGAGATGGGATGACAGCCATGGATGCAGGATGCATGTGGTCTGAAGTTCAGAAGGTTGGATCAATGGAAGATTCCCCACCAACATAATAAAAAGGAGTTTGAAAAAGAAAAGGCAGAGGCACAGCTCTAAGTAGTTGGATCACAATAAATGAATGCTTCGATCGTCTTAATCAATCAAAAAATGACCAGAGTTGATTGGCCATCAACAAGATGACACGCTTGCTAAGCTTTCAAAATAATACTCCCAATAATTTGAGACTCATTGCCAACATTAAAAGCATCATCTAATTCAGTTATAATACTATTAAACAGCTTAAAAGTAAAGCCAATATCTAAAAGACACCCACTTGAGGCATCATCACAGGAAGGTAAATAGATCTTGAAAAACAAGAGTCTTATATTAAATCACCATGATTTCGATTAAGACCTGCAGATTGTAGATCGAATACTAACCAGAAGCTATACTTACTAGATTATGATCAACGCTTCCCTCTTCTTCTTTTTTCCTTCTTCGCCAAAGTTGCTAGTTTTAGGCTCATAGACATAATGGTTTTGCCAATAAGGAGGCCGCCTAATTAGATTGTTTATAGTAGGTTCCAGTGTGTTTAGAGCAGTACCTGATTTGGGAAATTTCTTTAGGAATATGTTTTGTTCTGGAGTTTATGGTGTGCCTTCCCCATATCTAGTTAACAGCTGCATGTTAGAGGCTGGTTAAATAGGCATCGAAGCTAGGAAAGCGTCAAAGCAACCACTTCACAAGTATATGAGACTACAATTGTCATGGCGCCGGTCTTTTCACCTGCTGTTAGAGACTCTCAAGCCGTGGCTCAGCATATGTTCGCTACTCATGGTTTACTAGAGGCTTTCTGGAATGTGTTATGGCTGTTTGAAGGAAGTTCCTTTTAACTTGGGGGGTTCTCTGGGGACTTCGGTTAGGCGGTTTTTCCTTTGGCAGCTGGGAGATTTCTTCCAAACTTGCATGTTTTTGGCCTCCACAAATTCTCATTCCATCTGAATCAGTTATTCTGACCATACTAACTCAACATGTTCTGGATTATTAGTGATATTAATAAATAGCCTTGGAATTTCCCTCTCTTTTTCTTAATCTGCAAATAGCAAAAGCCACCCATTATTGATACTTGCATCCATATTAAAACGAAAAAGAAATGAACATATTATAGTTGATAGTTTTTATTTTTTTCTCTGAACTAAAAAAACTGAATCAACAAAATATCAGCACAAAAAAGAAAAGGAACTTGTATATCAAACTAGAAACATTGTGTAATAATGTGGGCGTGCTGTTGTAAATATGTCGAAGAAGGAAATATCTAAGATCATCCTATTCAGGAATCATGGTTGATTCTAGTAGAAACTGCAATGAAAATCCGAAGTGAATTTTGATACATGGAGCATGGCGTCTCCCTAGTGTTTGTAAAGGAGCAAGTCTTCGTACCTCATATGGGGCCAAGTAGTAATCAACTACTGTGGAACCAATTCCAGGGCCATGCTAGCTAAACTACACAATTTTATCATTGCTGCCACGTTAATTTTCTTCAGTATCATCATCTCTTTATTTTAAGAGTAGACATCTCTAGCCCGCACAGACTTAGTTTAGTGTTAAGCAAGTGGCAGAATTAGTTTAAAAATAGACATATCTATTAACAATGTCTAGTTTAACCATGACAAATTTCCATCATCAAAAGCCCAGTAATATATAAAACTAGAAAAAGGCTGGACCAAACAAAATATAAGGATAGTGAGCAAAACTAAAAGAACCAGGGAATCATAATACTCAACACAGTAAAAGCAAAAGACAAATCCAAAACTCATAAAAACGTTTAATGAGAGAAAATGGCATCAATAATGAAGCAAGCATAATAATCCCTATTTATATAGCAGAGCAACTTTTATTTAACCAAATAAAATATTGAATCATTAAAACTGGGCTTCTGATTAAAGGTGAAATTCTAATAATGAGCAATTTTCTTACCCAAACAATGCATATGTGCTGCAAACACAGTCTGCATCATTCCCAAGTAATATCATCTAACAAAGCATCCTCATATAAAGCAACATATCCACTTATTAGTTCCATTATTCATAGTTTTGTCCTTGTCATTAATAGAATGAAGAAAAATAAACCATAATATGGAAATTCATTTTAAGCGAAGTGCAAGGCAGAAATATGCAAGAAAATGACTAAAACAAACTCCATCAAATAAGTCGAAGCTTAAAAACAATCAGAATACCACAAATAAAACTCTTCAAAAAAAGTTATGGCACAACAGACCAATCTCAGCAGCTACATAACATGAGATATGCAAGAAGACTACAAGTAGAAAACCACTTGAAACATGTCTGAAGCTGGAACTTGAAGAAAGAGAAAAAGTCAAAATTAATGCATTAATATAGCAATCAATAATTTGGAACAAAAGAAACAAAACATAGTAGCCCTCTGTGCCCCTATAAAAAATTTCATGCAAAACTCCTTTTTTTTTTTTTCTTTTTGCTCTATTTTTTTCCTTGTGCTTGATGGAATGAAGAAAGGAAGCAGCACAGAAATTCATTTTAACCATGATAAAAAGCAGCAGAACAATAAAGGAACACTGTAAAAACGAAAAGGCATAATAAATAATTAAAAGAAACTTTGCAAAGTACATAACCGCCTTCTAAACCACAAGGAACAGCAGTACCAGGTCCAGCAGAGTAAGAAAAAAAAAGGAGAGAAATTATCTGGCATTATCATCTGATGAGAATGGTAAACGATCTCCAATTAGTATTTCAGTTTTTCTCTAGCTCAAGTAAATTTTGAATGAGAAACTAACTCAATCAGGCAGCTATCAGATTATATATCCAGAAAAGTCATTATCTGCATAATATACTGTAGGAACATTTAGAAAAACTTCAAGCTTAAAACAACAATTCAATCATGATGCCTGAATAGCACCATGTGCTACACCACAGGATTTCTTCAACATCAATGTGCCTAGACAATGGGCCAACCAAAGTACTGACCAGACTTTAGTAAATGAAACATTTTTTTTTGGGAATAGGGACAAAAGCCTGGAAATGGCTATTAGCCATGTTGCAACTTTAGTACATGACAAAGACTGTTAACAATGGCAGAGTGGACTTGCAGCCATGAAGCATAACATTGCCACAAAAGATAAGGCTTCAGATGCTGATCAGATCCGATCCGCCAGGTACTTCACGAGTGAGTTGACAGGTTTAGTAGTGTCAACACCTTCAATTCCCCGGCATTTGATCTTAATTCGAGCAAGGTAATCAGCTGCGATCCACGCAAAACTCAACATTACTGCATCTTCAGCACCATTAGGCGCTTGCAACTCCAGTGCCTTTTTTATCCAACTGGGATGGTATGCAACCTGGTACCATGCTGATGCCTTTTGCTCATACAGCGAATTTTTCTCATTATCTGAGAGTTGTTCAAAATCCAAATCCATTTTCTCAAAAACTAGCCTAAATTCTTTCTTGAGACCACTGTAAGATTGCTTAAGCCTCTCTTTTAGTTCCCCATTCTTCCTGCTGTTGTACTTTGGCATGGACCAAATATGACCAGTTACCACCTCTTCTTCTCTTTTCACTTTATACTGGCCCATAAGACCTTTCAGCTGCCCATCGTATGAGCACTTTTGATCCCAGGCATCCAGAATGTAATCAGATGATCCATAAACCTCCAGATCATGATCATAAGGAATGTCCCCAGGAACAATGTTGAGCTCTGAAGATGAAGCTGCAAAATTATCATCACAAGCATCTTTAACCTGTCGATAAAGTCTTCCCAAAATTTTGGTCGACTTGTAGGACTGATAATCCTCCTTCCCCATAAAATCTGGATACATCTTCGGTCTCAGAGAAGGTGGCATACTTACAAGCTTCCCGGTCTTAGGAAAGTCAACAGCTGTGGCTGCCAACTCTGCCAGTTTTATGCAATTATCGTCCAAAGCCCCATACTCACTCAAGTCAGCATGAACAACATGGGCATTACAAATTGCCCCCAAATTCTCATTTACCATGTGCCTTGCAAAAAATTCTATAATATCCTGCATATACAACATGGAAATAGGCAGATCTTTTCTGTGAGAAAAGGAATTCTAAATGGTGTATTCCTCAACTAAAGGCATAATAAATGACCTTAGGATCTGAATCTTCAGTAAGACTAAACTAGGTATACTTCAATGCAGTACTGTTATCTTACTTCTTACATCAATTTCTAGGCACAACTAAACAAAAATTATCTCAATCCATCAACTTGTTCTGCTCTCATATCTAAATATTGCAGTTAACAGCACAATAATATGCATTGGTTGGGGCAGAGTAACAAAACAAGAATATGCTTTAGTACATTGGACACATGGGGAACTTCATGATGTTATTCATAGATTCCAAAACTATGACAGTAAAAATTTACATGGTTCATGCAGTGTCGAATGATAAACAAATTATAAATCAATACTATAGTGCTATCTAATATGCAGCATAGCTGGTTCCTCAGAAGATGACATAATATTACCACAAAAATTATAAAATGTCCTGGATACATGAATGTAACAAATTCTGTTTGTTCAAGACGATTGGCATTGGCATCATACTATCCTCCCCACCAATAGTTTTTCAACTGTCACTGTATATTGGACTTGGGCATCATTTAAACCAATATTTTTATGGGGTAGAATAACTGGAAAAATGGATGCTCAATATAGATGGCAGGTATAAACAACTACTCAGTATAGTCTCACTAAAACAAAATTGTCTGATAAACTGCAAAGTTATTATTTAAATTGAGCAAATAACTACCTGGGAACGGACAGGGCGATTTAGGACCTTGGCTTCGGCAGCATCATACTCCATTGGTGTCCAGCTCTTCTTACTTGGTGGAATAAGGTTTTCATCCCATGTCACAAAGTACAGATCTCCATCAAGGTCACTCCCAGAAGCTTCATTTGTGTGAGGCCTGTCACCCTTCTGAGGAAAGACAAGGCAATCATGTAAATGGTGCAGTCCAGGAGCATCAACTGCTTCCAGGATCCTTATATCTCCAGGATGAAGACAAGGATTCTTAGCTATCACCACAGTACCCTTTATTATTTTGAGATTTTTCTTGATCTCACTAAACCTTGAGCCATGCTTCAAGAAACAGTTTTCCAAAGATGGGTTAGACACTTGGATAAAGCATTGACCCTGTTCAAGCACCCCTAGCTCATCCAAGCATCCCATCAACCATCTCCCGGAAGGAACAAAGATTCTAGCCTTTTCCCTGAGGCCCCAAAGCTGTGCAGCTCTTATACAAGTTAGCATGCCTCGTAAGTGAGGTTCCTTTTGGGGCTTGAAACCTGCACTCAACATTATTGCTGCAGTATAACCTTGCTCAGCACATGATGCAGTGATAACATCAAATGCTACATCAGCATCCATGAGCATCTGATCTAGTTTGGAGACCATAGCAATATGCATTTCCCAAAATATTTCATCTGGAACTTTTAAAACAGAAAGCAAGGTAATAATCTGCCTATTCAAGAAACCAGGCTGAAACCTGGTCCATGAGCAGATCTCCAAAGTGGTGTGTTTTGATTGGAACTTGTTCATACTGGGCCTCAAAGACAGGCGGATCCCATCACCCTTTGCTGGCCAGCAAGCCACAACCCCTTTACATCCTGCATACCTAATCTGGTAAGCGCATGGTTGATTAGCACCTAATTTCAACTTTTCTGCAACTTCCTTTGCAAGATCTGGAGTTATAGTTCCAATACCGTCAGAGAATGTATAACCATTCCTCTCAATATCAGGAAGAGAAACATTAACCTCTCCTAATGGAACTTCCACAGTTGCATATGTAGAGGAGAAACACTGGCCCATCCTTGCAGCACATTTTGCAATGTTTCTATTGGTGAACCTCCCCATCCAGCTTCTGATTTGATGAACATTAGTTTCTCCATTTTCTGCAAAAAACCATGCAGAACGATCCCTCAATTGATTGGATGAGAAGGCCAAAAATGAGTACCTCCGACCACACAAGTAAAATCCATCAGTCAGAATATCCTTCACCCTCTTGAAGACTCTTGTCTTCTGAGAAAAAGAATTAGAAGTGATGTCTCTCACTATAGGAGCAACGTAATAAGTGAGAGTGTTCGCATTTATTGTGCTCAAGCCTTCATCCATGAAGGTAACTCTTAGAAATTGATCAGCAATATCTTTATATTTTCTTAATACTCTATTGGAGAGTTCTACTTCAGGTGGAAGGCAGTATGCCCTGGTAGGAGTTATAGCCAGCCGCCTAATTTCTATAATATCATCCAGCTGTTTAGGGCACTTGAAAAGTTTGGGGTTATGCAGGAACCATTCCTGGACAGCTTTGAGACTGATATAAGCATCAAAAACAGGGCGCTTAAGAGAACAAATGTGCTTCAATGCAGCCAAATTAACATCCAGAGGTTGGCTTCTCAGTAAATCAAAGAAACTGTCAGACAGTTGGTGTTGATTGAATATTCCTTTATGCATGACAGCATTCACCAGGAACATTACCTCAAAAGCAATCCCTTCCTTGTGATGAATACAAAAGAAAGCATCTGATATTGGCATCCCATACTCTGGTTCATTTGAATGCTTAAGGGGCAATTTGAGGAATTCTAGCTGCACCCTTCGTTCTTCGAAATAGCTCAAAGCCCTACTCAGCTTTGCACCATGACGAGGGGGGATGAAAACTCGATATGAATTACACCGACCAATGGCCCCACTAGGTGTAAAGTCAGTGGTCCGGATCCAAGGATCATCATCATCCAGCAAATTAAAGGGAGCTAACACTTCAATGTCATCATCAGCAGTTCTATACCAGACAGAAGGTGCAGAAGCCAGCTGCAACAGGATAACCAGTGATGAGGTGTTCCAATCAGTGTAACGTTTCACCTCATTGATTTCTCTCACTAGGAACTCCAATTTAAAGTCGCATCTAATCACTGCATGCTCAGTTGTGTCTTTCAAGGAGAAAGCAGTGTCCCTGGTGAAACAAAACTTGCACATCCCATCAAAAGGATCCACAATAAAATCAACCCCAGAAGAAGGTCCTCTCCAACCAACCAAGAATTCATTACGGATAACCGATCCAATCTCAATACGCGCATCAGATAATTTAAAGGGAGTTGTTGTTCTCCTCCTCTGATTCAGGTGAAATGGATTTTCAGGCCCCAGACTAACTTTCAGTGGCATGTCCTTCAAGGAAAGTTCACAGCGGCCTGCAGCATTCTTAGCCCAAGTAGCTGATTCAGGTGAGGCAAAATGGACAAAGGCATGGGGCACTATTCTGTTATGCCCATCTGTTCTTTGGACATCTGCAGTGTTAGTTATGTCAAAATTTGGATAGGACTCTGGGGGGGTCCAAGATGTCTTCAATCTACACCTCCAAACAAGTCCAATCTCACTTTCCAAATATGTGACAAGATCTTTCGCCTTGACATGAATGTCAAATCCACCAAAACTGACTTGAGTTACCACTGTATCCTTCACGCCTTTTTCTATCTCCATTAATTGGCTGGTGATCTGCCAAGTTCAACAGCCAAAGATTACAAGAACACCTAAGCATTAATTCTAAACTAGTTGTTTGCAAAATGGATCTTTTTTTCTCCATTCCACTTTATCAACAACCAGTGATTATTAGATAAAAAAACATATTTCCAAAACACAATCATTTAATAGAAACTTGATACCAAACAAGCAGATTGCAATAATTCATTTAAAAAGATCATAACTTCCTATTAGCAGATTGCAATAGTATTTTCATTTTAATCATTCATAATACAAAATACCAAACAGATAAACAAAACAACGAGTAAACCCCACTGACCCAGCACAAGAACTCAACAACCCCCCCCCACAAAAAAAAAAAGTAGTCTCTCAAATGACGTAAAAACTGGACGAAATTCACCCAAAAAAAATCCAAGAGCATGGTCTGTAGTGTAAACGCATTGATGGAAAAAAACAAAAAAAACAATACTGAATTACATTTCTCGATCACCAAAAAGACAATCCCAAACAGCTATTCAGAACATGATATCGAATACATAAACAATCCAATCAATGTATGGCAAAAAAAATGTCAATCAAAGAATAAGAACGGGACTAACCCTTAATTTGTGTTTGATGAATCTAGAACCGAGAGAGAGGGAGTAATGCGAGACTGCGTGAGACACTGAAGCATAAGATTTGCATGCTACTTATAATGGTTTTTGGGATCACCTTCAAAGATAAGTTGCTTTTGTTTTGGGGTCACCCTCAAAGAGAAGTTGCTTTTGGTTCCCTTGGGAGAGAAGTAGCTTCCTTCGTCTGGAGTGAGGGAATCAGAGAAATGAGAAATAAAAAAGATTTTTTTTTCGATCTTTTGAGAAAAACGCAATATTTATATGAAATTTTTGTAATGCTCCTTTCATACAAAAGGATCTATATTCAATAGCCTACCCTTAATTGATAATTTAGATACATTCTATTTACATTTTAATTTAATTTAGTTTAATTATTTGATTAATTTTTAATTTGATTTTTTAAAAAATAAAATAAAATAAATATTATTTAATCAATAATTATTCATTTAAATTAGTTGAGATTATTTTATTTTTTAAAATTAAATTATATTAAAAAGTAAAATTTTTATGAAATAAAAATGATTTATTTAACAAAATGAATAGATTCCTATCAATTTTAATTATTTTTTATTTTGTGTTAATGATCTATCAAATAATTCAATCAGTTAATTAATTTAAATTTAATAATAAATAATATAAATAAATAAAATGTAAAAATTAAATAATATAAAATAAATAAATTAATTAATTAATTTATAGAGCATTTTAAAATTGATAGATATTGATAAAGAGCTCAACCTGCCGACGAGATGAAGCGGAGTGGAGAGGAAGATATTGATTATCCCTTTTGACCAAAAAACACGACTATATTCCATCCCGCGAATATTCTCCCCCACTTATTTTCTCGTATTTCTCTTTTTTCACCTTTTATTCTCTCGCTCCTTTTTTTCCGTCGATCTCGCAGTTCCCGCAATATATTTGTTTTTTACTTTTTATTATTATCTTAAGCAATTCCGTCGCCGGAATAATATCATATACTCCGGTGGTGATCAGCTGTGGAGATATGAAGTTCTGGAAGAGCCTCAGCATATTGATAGAGGATACCTTACCGGAGTGGAGGGACAAGTTCTTATCCTATAAAGATTTGAAGAAACAACTCAAGCTGATTTATCCCAAGGACGGGGATAAACCGCCGAATAAGCGGCAGAGATTGGAGGCGCCGACGGTGGCTTCAAACGGTAGGAAGGAGGACGGTGAGGTGACGAAGGAGGTGATTGATTTCGTTAGGTTGCTTGAGGACGAGATGGAGAAGTTTAATTCCTTTATCGTTGAAAAAGAAGAGGACTTTGTTATCAAATGGAAGGTATTATTTATTTATTGAGTGAAACCGAATTTTGTAATTAATTCTCCCTATGCCGTGATTTTTATTTTCGATGGATTTTTTTGTTGTTTAGATCACGAGGTATTCGATTGAATGTTATTAAGTTAAAATAAAGAAATTTAATATTTTGAATGTTATGCGAGAATTTTCTATCTTTTGTAGAAAATTAGTGCACGAACTTTTATATTAGAAGGCAAGAAACCTGTATGTGGCCCGTGGGTTTTCAATCTTGGGTGAAAGTTTCCAGTTTGAAAGGAGGAAAGGTATTTTTCTGAGTCTCATATTTTTTTGCGAAGTGATTGGAAATCTGTGAGATGCTAATGTTGTCTGCTAATGTTCTGTAGCTGATATTAGGTTTAATTTTACGGATCCAGTCTTTTTCCCATCTGATAATTGGCTATCCTTATGATGAGCCAAAGAGCAAAGCTGGATCGGTAGAAATGATCGGTGGAAAAGGACTCAATTCATAAGATAAGGAGAGTTGGCCGGCTTGACTTGAAAGCCTTGTGAGGGCGGAATTAACTCTTTAGTAATGTGCTTTCGCATTTGAACTGGCTCTAAATGGCCTATACATCAATTAATTGACATGGTAGCTGAAGAAACAGAGTATATCCCTCCCCCAAGACATGTCTTCTATACTTCTAGATTCCTTGTTATTATAATGTTCTGTATACATGAAAGTTAAGCAATATTAAGCTTGTCTTGCTTTTGTAAATTTCCATGTGATATGCTGTTGTATTTCCCATGGTCGGCATCTGTATTCCTCTAGGTGGGTGTAAATTGTTTCTTGGTGATTTTTTTTTTCTTCATTAGCTGTAGTATGCTGTATCTTGCTGTTGGTTGCACAACCGTTCATGGTGAAAATGGAAATTGGGATTCATGAACATATATATTCATTTGAAATTTCTCTGTGATTGTGGTTGGAATGCAGGAGCTGCAAGACATACTCAAAAAGGCCAAGGATTCAAATGATGAACTGATGGAAGTGGGAAGGGAGATTGTGAATTTCCATGGCGAGATAGTTTTGTTGGAGAATTACAGTGCTCTGAACTACACAGGTGAGTTGTGAAAAACAAATGTGGCTTAGAGATTTGGTTTTCTACTTGTACCATGACTGGAACTCCAGTAGTTTCTAGAATGCACCAATTCACCAAATATGACACCATTGTATCCTTATTCACAACTAATTTTTAGGTGATTTGTTAATGTTATATTTCCTGTCGTTACAAGAAGTTCTTGCGATAATTCTTGTGAATTTGGTTGTGGACTTGAACTTCGTCAACACAAAAAGCTGAACCAGAGCGCAGCTGTTCTGGTTGAATTTTGCACAATTGACTCTCGCAATCTTATTATTTGAAGAAGAAGCGAAAAAGGAAAAGTTTTCACCACATGGAAAGTTTTTAACCAAATGGATTATTTTCAACATTAAGCTGTTGATTTACGTGACATATAGGGGTTCTCATTCAAGAGTTTTGAGTTGATTTTGTTTCTAAACTTGATGTTCTTTGCACAGGACTTGTGAAGATATTAAAGAAGTATGACAAGCGAAGTGGTGCTCTGGTTCGTTTGCCTTTCATCCAAAAGGTTATGCAGCAGCCATTCTTCACAACTCATGTGCTTAACAAGCTTGTGAAGGAGTGTGAGGCTGTGCTTGATCGGCTCTTTTTAAGAAAAGAACCATCAATATCACCTGATACAACTGAAGAAGGAAGAGGTTGCACCTCCAAAAATGCATCTGAAAGCAAGGAGAGGTCAATTGAAGTTCCAAAAGAGCTTGCTGATATTGAAAACATGGAAAACATGTACATGAAGCTAACTGTATCAGCATTGCGTGTCCTTAAGGAGGTTCGGAGTGGAAGCTCAACTGTGAACATGTTTTCATTGCCCCCTTTGCAAAGCAATGCTATGGAGGAGGATTGGAAGAAAGTTCCTATCTTAGAACAAGCGGCTAAATAGAGGTTTCTTTATAGAACTGACCTTTCCTTTTTAACCTTTCTTTGTATAAATTTTTTAATATTGGAAGGATACCCTGCCTTTTTTTCCCCTGCTCATTTCTGGATTGTTTGTGGCTTGAGGTTGGGGGGGAGGGGGTGTTGATATGGTACACGCTTGATGTATTTTTATTATCCTATGTTCAAGTGTTTGATGCATTTTAGATTTAGATGGCCCACCAACCTTGGATTTCTGTCATTCCATGGCCCATCAACCTGGATTTCTATCATTCAAACTAGCCCTTTAACTAGCATAATTATGTTTTTGGTTGTCATTCAATTAGTCCCTTTGGTTTTTTAATTATATATATATATATATATATATATATATAGCGAGTTTAATGCATTTGAGATGACCAACCTAACACGGAGTCCCTCTGGGTTCCGGTGGAAAAAGCTAAAGTGCCTCATCCATATTATATTGAAATTATAATATTGATATTATCTTGTAAACAGTAGTAGAAATGCAATGAAATTTGATAAGGCTTTTGCAATTACAGTACATAATCCAGATCAACTGTAAGAAAATAAATGATCTCAATCCAGCAAGTGCCCAAAAGGTTAAAAGGTGACAGCAGAATGATCTTTTGAACTCTGCTTCATGACGAAAGATCGAATTCTCCTGCTCCTTCAGTAACTGAATAATCTACTTGATTTCATAACCTAATTGTGACTTATATTCAAATACAACAAAAGCAATTACATTCAACAAGTATAGGAGTAGTCTCAAGAAACCTAGGAAATCTGAAGCAAATTAAATTTAGAGTATAAATCTCAGTGTAGAATGATTTGACACCTATGTTAAAAGTACCTCAGAATGCATGACCTATACAAAAAATAAAAACGATTATCCATATGCACAATTTAATGCTTGAAACTCAGTTGCTCGTATTCAGTGCTCAGCAACTGTCACCAGCTTCATCACATAACCATCTCTACTCATCAAATGTGCTCATAAAACCACCAATAAAGCCAGCTCCATTGCAATTCCCACATAGCATGTCCTTCTTTCCTCTGCAAGATGACCCATAACTCCAGACATTATTTATGGGTTCATGGGGTAATATGATTGATAATGTAGTTGTATAGCATATGTTATATTGCAACTTGGCAAAACATTGACCAAGAACAAAAAGGACTGAAAATTTTCTCAACCCAGATTCTGTATTTTTCTAACTCTGATGATGACAGGGATGATAGAAGTTACCCACAAAGCCAACAGGAGTCACCAGCTTTAAATTGCCCATTAAAGATATCAACAGAGTTCACTCCACTGCCTTTACACTGTGAGCATAGAACTGCACCTGGTAATTGACAGCACAACAAAAACAACCATCCTCCATCTGTTTATTCTTACAATTGTAAGAAAAGTGCCCGCCAGAAGGGCTCACTTCTCAGTATTATTAAGTATTTGGTTTACTCATAAAGTCATCAAGAATCAAGCCGTCAATTCAACCCAAAAAAAAAGATGAAGATGAAAAACAGGCCTACAGAAAAATAGTTAACGGTTAAAGAATAATGCCATGGGAGGTGGACAACAAGAACAAAATGCTTTAGAATTTTCAAGAGAACTGAAGAACACAGTTTGCTCCCCCATCACTTGTATATTCAAACAATCAGCAACGTTTAACTTTAGTTGTTGGATCAATTACCATTTCCATCACAGTCAGCACAGAGGACGCTTTTTGGTTTTGGGTTTTGATTACTTGGTGCAGCCTATTAACAAGCATGAAGAATAAGAAATAAAAATACTGCAACCAATCAATATAAGAAAAAAAAAAAGAAAAAAAAGAAGACTTGGCTCCAAGAAGGGAGTAAAATCTGACTCTAGTTTTCACATAGTGATGCCTAGCAGTAGAAGGAGGGTGCGAAAAATCATGTATCCCCAGAATCTCCTGCTTGACAGAACGGGTTCCATTTCCATATTTCCCTAAGCATCAAGAATCCATTACCATGTAGTAGTAGACGAAAAAAGGAAAAGAAAAAAGTGGGCATATGAATTCTGTTCGTGAAGTTAAAACTGTACCTGAATCTTGCGTGGCTCTAACTGGAAGTAGCAGCCCGAAGCATGAAGCCACAGCCATTGGAAGAACTGTTTCCTCAAGAATTCAACTTTGTTCAATGGGTAGCTTCGCAAAATTGCAATGGATGGCAAATGGCAATCACAAGTTCCTAACGATTAGATTATAAGTGGGCTCTGAGCAGTCGTTGTCATGTAGGCCTCACACGGGTTCGGTAACGAGTGTAAATAACAGAGCCCATATCCATAACAAAGAGAAGGGCCATTTAGGGCAATTATGTGAAATATCGGTGGCTTATATAATTTGCTTTTAGCAGCTGAGCCTCCTTTCTATTTTTAGTCGAGGTCTTCGCCTGGGTCTCCTTTCTCTCAAAATCTTTTCCCAATTTCTTTAAGCTCGCTAACCATTTTCTTTGCAGACTTTCCAAACCCTAATTCTAAAACCCAAATCGACCCTTTTTGTCAGAGCCTAGCAGGTATACCTATCTCCTTCATCTTTTAATTTTTTTTTTTAATGAAACCCTGATCAATTTGTTTTCAAAACCCTAGTTGTTTTTGTCCCATCAATATGTTTATATTCTTAATTATTTCAGAAGATCTAAATCTATCATCGTTGTTTTCTATAGTAACCTTGACGGAGTTTATATATCTGAACCGCTAATTTGAGATCTATTTGTTTGTTTATAGAACATGGGTGAAACAAGGGACAACGATGCTTATGAGGAGGAGCTTCTCGACTACGAGGAAGAAGAAGAGAAAGTCCTTGACTCTGTTGCCAAAGTCAATGGCGAATCCGCCAAGAAGTAAGCAGTCTTCTTGGAACTAATTTATTTGTCTCTATTTATATATTTATTCGCTTGATGTGTTGCCTTTGTTTTTATGTATTCAAGCCCTAGGAATTAAGAAAATTAGAAATTATGACCTTTAAATCCTCAGTATTATATGGTGTGGGATGGATCTGCTGGGTTCGAGTGGATTTTGAAAATAAATGTCGACATTCGTGGTTTTTCAAACTGTAGTTTACTTTTTAAGTGGTTATATTGTTTTTCCCGTTTCTACATGTTCCTTGAGTGGCTTTGAAATTATGATGCATTTATTTCGTTTTATGGATTAGTTAAATTATGGGAATATCATTTGAGTTTTAGCTTGATCTTAATATGTATATGTATCTACCTTTTGTTTGCAGGGGCTATGTTGGAATACACAGTTCCGGATTCAGAGACTTTCTTTTGAAGCCTGAGCTTCTACGTGCTATTGTGGACTCTGGATTTGAGCATCCTTCTGAAGGCAAGCCGTTGACCCTTTTTCTCTTTTTATGTTGTTGAAAAAACATGCATCATCATATTTGCTATCATGTCTTGTATTGTATGGTGCTGGTTTTTCTTTCTTTCCACTGAAAACACATATGGAATTTGGGTGCCATTCTTAGCTCATGAGCAAGATCATTTTAGTTTTGAGATCTATAATGTTGTGGATCACCTGATTGCATGCATCAATGGTAGTTTTAATTTTGATAAACTTTGGAACATGATTTTGCCTGAAAGTGCATACTTAATATTGTGTCTTTGTTATTACTGTTGCCTAATCAGTAGTGTTGAATCCATTCTGGACACCTAAATCGTGTTTTCCTTTGACTTTACAGGTAATATACCACTATCACACTCTTGATTTTGGAGCAGTATTCTGGTTTGATAAACCTTTCAATTAAAGGATCAGGGAGGTTTTATTTTACTTACCACGGGTTCCTTGGATGCAATTTTGTTTGGTTCTTCATCAGTTCAACATGAGTGTATCCCTCAAGCCATCTTGGGCATGGATGTCATCTGTCAAGCTAAATCTGGGATGGGGAAGACTGCTGTATTCGTTCTGTCTACTCTACAGCAAATTGAGCCTACATCTGGCCAAGTTATTGCCCTTGTTCTTTGTCACACTAGGGAGTTGGCATATCAGGTATCTTCTAGTTTGATAAATGCTCTAGGTGACACATCAGTTATTTCAGTTTTATTCAATTTTATGTAATTTGTTGAATGATCTGACCCCCCCCCCCCCTTTTTTGTAGATATGCCATGAGTTTGAGAGGTTCAGCACGTACTTGCCTGATATCAAGGTTGCTGTCTTTTATGGCGGTGTTCATATCAAAACTCACAAGGATTTATTGAAAAATGAATGCCCACATATTGTTGTTGGAACACCTGGAAGGATACTGGCACTTGCTAGAGATAAGGAGCTTTCATTGAAGAATGTGAGGCATTTTATTCTTGATGAATGTGACAAGATGCTGGAATCACTTGGTAAGTGTTTTGTTTCCTCATTTCCTGTTGCAATGCCCCTTCCTGTGTTCCTAATCTGCTAATGTTTTGTTGGCTTGTTAATATTGTTGAGATTTGTACGTTTTCTTATGATGATTCTCATGTGTTGTGCAGACATGAGGAGAGATGTGCAGGAGATCTTCAAGATGACTCCTCACGATAAGCAAGTTATGATGTTTTCTGCAACACTCAGCAAAGAAATCCGCCCAGTTTGCAAGAAATTTATGCAAGATGTAATGTCCTATGGCCAGTTCTACTTCAATTTAGAAGTCTATCTTTTTAATAATGCCCGATTTCTGCAAGCGTCCTGTAGATGTTAGGATGCAGTTGTCTATCAAAAGTGGTTTTATACTCCTTCCATTTTAAGAATAAAATTGCAGTTTGATTGGGTGAGGGATCATTAAGAAATTGAATCAGTATTTGGAAGTCATCGAGATCGAGTTGGTCAATATTTCATCTTTTCCCTTTCTTTTATTTTTTGAAGTCTTTCATTTTTTAGGCTTTGGTATTTTGTGGGTTTTGAGTTAGGTAATTCGATATGATAGAGAGGGGGAGAGTATTTGATAGCGAGGAGAATGGAAAATTTTATGGGTTTGGGGCTGTAATAAAGATAAGAGAGGTGTTAAGCGGCAGTGGCAGTTTTGTCATAACAACTGTATCTGCAAGGAGACGATTCAGATGGACAGAATCTTGATTCAAGGGCTGTGAATCGATCATTCATTTCCTTCTGGATTGCATTAGCTTGAGGAAGGCTTTTAATATGATTTACTGTGACATTTGTTCCTTTCAGCCTATGGAAATTTACGTTGATGATGAAGCCAAGTTGACCCTACACGGTCTTGTGCAGGTGCAATTTTTAAATGTTGATACTGTTGTAGTTATACTGCTTTTATTTTTTGCCTCTACTTACCTTGATATTTGAAATTGCAGCACTACATCAAGTTGACTGAGCTGGAGAAAAACCGGAAGTTGAATGATCTCCTCGATGCATTGGACTTCAATCAAGTTGTTATTTTTGTCAAAAGTGTGAACAGAGCAGCTGAGCTTAACAAGTTACTGGTGGAGTGCAATTTTCCCTCAATTTGCATCCATTCTGGCATGTCTCAAGAAGAGAGGTTTGCATACTTGATACATGCTGCAACTGATTTCATGAAATACATAGTTTATAGTCGCTAAAATTCTGTTGCACTGCAATTCATGGTTATTTGTTTTCTTGTTTCTGATACCTTCTTTATCTTGCCATCTTGGTCTATTGGTATACTTATATTGGGGGTGATGATTATGGCAAATGATATCACCTGTACCTGGTTATGTGCTGGTCTAGATTATTCTTTATGGTATTGTTTCTAGAACTCCATTGTAATTAAGTGTGATCTGATATTTGTTTTCTATAAATTTCCTGCATTCTTATCTACTTGTTTGTTATGCTAACGCATATGTAACCTTACCAGCAATTGAAATCCCAGTTACTATCTTTTTGGTATACCCCCTGACAAAATCCACCCACATTAAGATTCCTGGTTAATTTCTGGTTTTAATCGCCCAAGTTGTTACAAGCAAGAATAATCATTTTTGTAATCTATATTATTTCTCATGGACTTGGATGCTATCAAGTCTAGGCTATGTGAACGCTAACAACTATGAAAAGTAATGCTGTACTCTGTTACTTTTAAATGTTCATTCATTTTTATTTTGCAGATAATATCAGCACTTTGATTTTTAGTTTTTTTAATTGGTTTTGTTTAATCCTTTTTTGAATTACTAGTTGCATTACTAGTGTCATTTTTTGTGTTAAGTGCTGTTTAGCTTTGATGAATATTTGTTCTTTGTCAAGTGATTGGTTTTGAGGTAATATGTACGAGTCTTTGTTCTTATCGTAAGGGTATTCAGGCTATTGCATTATTGGATTTAGTTTGTAATTGTTTGCTCGTCTATGAACTGTGGTTTACTATAAGGTATCAGCTTTAAATGCTCTATGCTATTCTAAATCCTTACCTTCATTATAATTTGTTTATGAGGCTGTGTCGAGCTTTTTATCAACTGACTGAATTAATTTTGTAGATTCCTTTCGATAGGTCATAACACTATCTTTTTTAGAGATGGAAATTTTACAAGGTTATTTTGTTAAGTAGATGCAGTCGAGTATATTACATATCAAGCTGAATGGTTATTTGTTTGTAGGTTGACACGCTACAAGGGATTCAAGGAGGGGCATAAAAGGATTCTTGTCGCCACTGATTTGGTTGGTCGAGGTATTGATATTGAACGTGTCAATATTGTTATCAACTATGACATGCCGGACTCTGCTGACACTTACTTACACAGAGTAAGTTCTAAAAGATTATAAGTACAGTTCATTGCTTTTATTCTTTTCATTACTCTGTTATTGATGATCTGTCCGACTGTTGTCTTCTGTTTCTTCAATTGGCAGGTTGGTAGAGCTGGTCGGTTTGGCACTAAAGGGCTTGCAATTACATTTGTATCATCTGCTTCAGACTCTGATGTTCTAAACCAGGTCTCAAATTTATGTTCGTTAAGCTGGCTTGCATTAGCAAGTTGCCTCGTCACATATTTAATGTATTTTGGTCAATTGCAGGTTCAGGAGAGGTTTGAGGTAGACATAAAGGAGCTTCCTGAGCAGATTGATACATCTACATACAGTGAGTTATTTTCGAAATCCTTTTTTCGAAAAATAAACTTTTTTTCCTGGCATAACACAAAATTGAAGTATTAATATTCAGAAATAAACAACTCTCATCACCTCCATAAGAGTTATTGCTGATGCAAGTGAAAAATCAATGGCAGAAAAGCTTGCCTCCTATGGTGTTAACTTCTGTTTTATGACTCTTATCCTTTGTGCTTACTAGGATAAAGCCGGATGGGAAGGCCATCATTTCCATTCTTGTTGCCTGATCCCTTGCCTCCTAGACCCAGCTGTGGTCCAGCTTTTAATTGGTCCAGCTTTTTATGATTGATTGTAACCGTCTTACAAATTGCCTTCATTTTTTAGATCATATATTTCAACCTTCTCTGTTCTTCTAACTAGGGGATAGAATTTTAATTCCTTTTTCTAGGGGTGGTTCTTTCATTGCAGTGGTTTGATTTAATAGCTCATTTTTTGAGCTTTTTTATTTGTTTTATTTGCGCTGTTATCTTTTTCATTTTTCGTGATGCTGCAGTCTTTTATTGCAATAATTGGATCCTTGTGTGTTTTGTGCTGAATGTTGTAAAAAATAATGGTTTTGCAGTGCCTTCATAGAGGAGGTTCACTCGGCGACATGAATGTTGAAAAGCTGAAACAATATGTTATATGGTGCCAGAAGAAATGATGTTAAGATTTTCTGGGATGGAACTACTGTGTAGTACTCTTATATTGGGTGAACCATAGAAGGAAAGATTTATCTACTCGGCTGATATCAGTAGTATTTCAAGTTATTGTAGACTGAGAACCACTTGGGGCCATGCACATGTGGAATAGGATAGACTTCATATTAGAATTCCTCGTGAAATGCTTAGCCACCATTTACGTTGATATAACTAATTCCCCCATTTGCAGGTTATGTGGCCATATAGGGTAGTTGTGCGTTATTTAGTTAACGGAATTTGGAAATTTATTTTTGTTTTCATGCCTACTCATTTTGTACTTTTTGAATTAGATGCTGCTTGAGTGATTTCCTTTTTATTTGCTTCTGTTTTAGTGCTGATGAAATTATCTAGCAAATCTTGATAAACTCTAAAAAAACAGTTGATTGTTCATCTTCATCCTAACGTGACCACCTTTTCTTTTTAATAATTCATTCACCTTATTAATATATTTAAGGTTCATGGTTTAGCTGGTTATATAGTCTTTCAAGCTGATCAGATTCAGATAGATTTGGTTAATTATAAATAAATAAATTTTTGAATTTTTTGATTGTATATTTAATGAATTTAAAAATTAAATTCAAATTTAATTTATTTAAAAATAAATAGAATAAAATTAAATTTTTATCAAGTTAAATATTAAATAATTAATTTTGAGTAAATTGATTTATTTATAAAGGGTATTCTCCCCAACTGTGAATGCTGAATATTCACAAGCTGATTTTGGGGGAAAAAGGTTGAATCTGAGCAGTATGCTGCAGTTTGACATGGAAAGTGCCTATCAAGGAAGTTTGAAATAAGCATTTTGAGGCTTATGTGAGATTGTATTCGTATGGGTATGGGTCTGTATGTTGGAGTAAGTAGTTCAATGAATGGCTGATTTCTTTAATCAGAGGAAGTGATTAGATTTGAAGGCCATTGCTGCTTTACCCATCAGAAAGCATTTGTAGTTAGCAACCAATCCATATAATATGCATCCTTTCACGTTAAAAAGGGTCATTAATTTTCAGGCTTATTACAGTGTTGACAATCCACCCACAGGGAGCCACCCAGCCTTTTCACTATTAAAAGCTTTCATGGAGAATATCACCAAATGGACATTAATAGTCCAAGGAATCAATCATTTTTCTATAAATGAATGCATTGGTCCCTATGTTCATGTAATTGCACCCCCCAACCAACACTAAATCAGCCCATTCACGACTCCCTACATTGCAACAGGTCATCTTCTTAGGAAACATTTGCTATATATTTCCTCCACTGTGCAATTAAGATCACATTCAGCAACCTTCAAATTAAATGATATTCATCCATATCTTAAATCATCATCATAACAATTACCTCCATTTTAATAGATTTTCAACTTTATTGATGTTGATATCCAAATTAGTTAGTAATTACATTGATGAAATTAGTTAAACGTATAATGATTGTGTTAACTATATAATCATAAATATTATACACGTGTCGAGTCATTTATTAATTTTTTTAATTTTTAGTGTTATTAATTTCGACAAACGACTTCAATTTAAAATCTAATAAATATGAAAACGATTTAATATTAATTAATATAATTTAAAATATAACAGTTCTAAAGACGATTTAATAATATTTAATTTAATTTAAAATTTAATAGTTCTAATTAATACGATTTAAAATCTCTTTACTCAAAGTAGAATAAGAATTAAGATATAACAAGTAAATATGTATACAACTTAAAATTCTATTTTGACAAATCGATCCTATGTAAGCTTTTGTTAGAATTAATGTTGAGAGTGCAATAATAGATGAGTGTTAATGTCTATGCTTCGAAATCAATATAAAGCACTTTTAAAATTCTGCTAAGCGGATCTATCAAATGATTTATCAAGGAAAAGACAGCAACTGCTCACTTAGGTGCAAAAACCCTCCTAGCCACCTTCCCTTTCACCACCCCTCCAACTCCGCCGACGGCCGCCGCACACCACCAAATTCACCATCATTCTTAATTTTGATCATTCCATATTAATTAATTGTGTTTGAAATATTTTTATTTATCTCATTTTTTTCACAATAATTACTACTCATACCACTATATATTTAATTAATTCTGTATTTTCATAATATAACAATAATAAGCCTTAATATCAAATCAGTTAGGGTTGGCTGTATGATTTTCTAACAAAATAAGCTCACAAGCAATATCAACTATCACACGTCTCCATTACGCAAATTTTACACCTCCATCAAAGTCTATTACTAACTAAATTCGCATCAATATTTAAGGCTCGTAAGTCTCTGACTATTACTTTCTTCCAAACTGTCCTAGATCTACCTTGACCTCTCTTACCCTCATCAACCATCAAGTTTTCCAACTTGTGAACCGTTACATGGGGAGGTCTCCGTAAAATATGCCCAAACCATCTAAGTCTTTCTTCTCTCACCTTATTACCAACCTTCGCTACCTGTACTTTTTGCCGGATATGTTCATTCTTAATTTTATCCAATTTTATCATTCTTATTAATCTAGTAATAAAAAACATATATATGTATTTTCATAATATAAATATATATATATATATATATCCTTCTTACTAATCTAGTAACTTTTAATTATATTTAAAAAAAAGAAATAATTTTTATATATACCAAAAAATATTTTATGCCATATTTAAATTCGATTATATAGAAATCTTCGTTGTCCTAACGGAACGCGCTGTCTCATTATTATTTTATTAATAAAATAATTTTACAAATGGCAATTTTTATTGGATATTTTTATATCTATATAAGTAAAGTTTTTTTCTTTTTTTAAATGAGGTAATATAGATATTTAAATTAAAAATAAATAAATGAAGATTTATCAGTTAGTTGGAGCTGGTATATATCCATAAGAACAGATGAAGAGAACGTGTCTTGCATGCATGTAAAGCATATAATTCCATGAAAGAATAAGTCAATCTCATTAAGTCAATTACATGCTAATACAAATCCTTCATACATACCTGTGTATGGGGCAATATCAACTTCTGTGGCATCCTAAGCAACATGATACATAAGATGTTCGAATTTAAGACTTCTGATTAATTAATTGAAATCTTTGTCGTATAATTATAATGACATATTAAATTCGATATGTTTAAAAAGTGGCGGTCGTTAAGTAACGAACATATATTTATTTATTTATAGTATAAAGTAATAATAAAATATAAAAAAAAATTTCAAAATAAGAGTAAGTATTATACACTGGAAAAGCTTGACTTACTTTAACGGTTATGAATTAAGTTTTAAACAGCAGAATCCAATGCTAAGCTTGCTCTGACTTAAAATCCTAATAGAAAGTCGAGGACAATATATCAAAAAAAAACGCAAATTTGAACAGAAAAAAGAAAGGAAAATGAAGGGTATGTGGGATTCATCAAAATGATTTTCTTAGAAAAAAGAAGAAAAATTTATAAATTATGAGAAAGGAGAGAACTGGTGAAGTAAGAATATCATCCTGGTGAGAGCGATTATGGCAGGAACATAATGGGAAGAGAGACCAAACAAGGCAAGTCCAAAACGAAACCAATTGTATAAGTTGTCATTTTGCAGGTCTCTGAAGAAAGAATTAATAAGAAAGCCTTAATTATGAGATGTGGCATAAAGCTTCTGGCATTCTCTATACACATATGTATGTAACTGGCCAGGCTCCTAATGTTATCTGTGTGTCTTGACTTGAGTATGAAAATTTTCCCATGAAGCTTAGCCTATATATGCAGCTGGTTTAGGTGAATTTGGGATTTGTATCCGTTTCTTTTTTGTGTAGGATTGATTTATCTCTCTACCCACAATGTCTTCAATCACTCTTGAGGAGCTTCACGCCTACCATGCCATCGATCGAGAGATGTTTTCTCGATTGGTGATGAAGTTGCTTCGAGATCCAGCTGAGTCTCTACTGGTTATGGCCACATGGCTTTGGCTAGAAGAGATGGGTTATCCAAACATCGTCGTGAAAATGGTAGACCTGTCGGATTCTCTGGTGAATGCTCTCGCTGATGAGGCTGTTTTGTGCCTGAAATGTTTGGAATCCACCACTCTTCCAGTGGTTTTCAACGGTGGAATCCCTCTCACTGCAAGAATCATGGAAAAGAACATTTCTTTAGAAACGTTTCACCATAACAGATTCGCTGCAATAACTGGTATAAAGAATTTTCTCACCACTGTTTGTTCTCGTATCTTTACAGATATCTTGCAGCGTGTTTTAGCAACAGCATCGTCGTCTACACAAGCAGTCCCTCTCCCTAATCAGCCCCTTGTCATTCCTGGTTTCCCTCATCCATTATTTGGAGGTGTTGCTATTATGGCAAGGTCTATAGATTTTGATTTTCCGACAGGAGGGTTGTGGGGTTGGAATCCTAATCACAATGTTTCTGAGGATGACAGGACTATGTTTCTCACTTTCTCGAGGGGTTTTCCGGTGACGAAAGACGAAGTTACAGAGCTTTTTACAAGGTTGCATGGTGATTGTGTTGTTAGTGTTCAAATGCAGGAAAACGCCCCTTCCAATGAACAGCCTTTGTTTGCAAGAATGGTGTTGGATTCTATCTCAGCCGTCGATAGAATCCTCAACGGGAGACGCATAGCCAAGTTTCGGATCAATGGTAAGCACATCTGGGCTCGCAAGTATGAGCGTAGAGATTAATTAGATTCCATAATCATCTTTAAGACCCTGAATTCCATATAGGATTTTCCTTTACATGTTTCTTCATCTTTTCTAATAAAATTGCTTTCTTTCTACTGCATATCTATATTGTTTTTTTTTTTTATTTAGCTTGAATTGAAATATAAATTCTGTTTTTGAAATTAATCTATCTAATAATTAATTAAAAATAAAAATAACTGAATATCCAAATATATAAAAATCGTAATAATTAACTTGCCATTTCATTAATTCTGCTTATTTTACTCTAAATTTCCATAAAATGTCGTAATTTTACCGATTCTTACAATAAAATTTAGAATATATTTATATTTTATTAATGTAAGTGTTTAATATAACACTTATTAATTGATATAATATTTATAATTAAATTGAAGTATTTAATAAGAATCTAATAAATTAATATTTATTCATCAAACAAACATTATAATACTATTTTTTTTAATTTAAAAATATCTATAGCATAATAAGATTTGAGAAGGAAACTAAGCATAGAGATCAAAGAATAATAACATAGTTTGAAATGATTAAAAAGAACTTATCGTAAAAATCTTATGTGAATGAGATGAGAAGAAATCAAGAAGGAAATAAGAATCTGTCATTCTCTGTACAGTTGAATTGAAGTGATTTTACTGTTAATGAAATCAAGATTGAGATGCATAGGATAAAAATAGAAGAGCTGCGTTTGCCGGGAGTCGAACCCGGGTCTATTGCTTGGAAGGCAATTATCCTAACCGTTGGACTACAAACGCCTGCTTGGAGGTCAAGATGATCTTTTATAGAGTTCATATGCTGTTGGTACATGTTCAGTTTTCTTCCTTGAAAATTACTTGGAAACCAGCGTCCTAATCTCATAAGACCAGCAGTTTGATTTGAAAACACCAATTTAGCAAGGAAACTCATCTCAGATGGGCTGGCTTATCAGGAGGCCACAAGTGGAGGCCCAAGTCCATCATTGTGAAAATTAATTAAATGATTTTTCATCAATTTTTTTTTTTGTATTTAAAAAAAAAATAAAGTTCAAAATATAATTAAGCATAATACCCAATAATAATTGGGGTTTGATTTTTCTGAATTTAAATATAATGGTAAGTGGGTTCCTCTCCAATAATAAGGTTGGCAAGTCAACTG
>CAOGCB011450115.1:0-17641 GCA_948266635.1 Cnidoscolus chayamansa | reverse complement strand
ACACAGCAAGAGAAAGATAGGGATGGTTGTCCAAAAATTGTTAATTTAGGGAGTGCCAAAACAGATCTGTTCTACGAACGCAAGAAATATGGATTTAAGAAAAGATGATGAGCCATGGCCTCTGCTTCCTTCCTGTGTTCCTTTGTTTCCTAGACTATAAGAGACCCCATTTAAACTCATTTGCAACAGTCTCTTAAGGGGTCGAGTGTATATTTACTAAGTTCTGATAAACTGCTATTGATTAGTGAACTGTTTTGACAACTTGGATTGCTTTTGAGGAATGTTGTATTCTACTTCCTTGCTTGTTGGGACTTTCACATGCTGGCTTTTTTTAATATATATATATATATATACACACACCTATGATGGCATGGGAATTTTTTTTCTTAATTAAAAATCTGGTTTGGATTGAAGAGTTAGAGGTAGTGTTTTATCCAGTTTCATCGGGAGTTAATAGAGTTAATAATAAAATTAATAAATTAATTTAATTAAGTATATATTTTTAACCTTTTATATATAAATTAATATGGTGTAAACGGATGGTACCAGTGGAGATAATGTGCTCCTGGTGGCCTTTCTTAATGTATAGTTAGTTGGGTTGTGGCCCAAATGGTTATTGGGCCACAAGGACGCGCGATAAAGGAGAAATTGAAATGGGCCTTCTTTATTCGTATTTGTCTGTAAATTCGCCTTCCCCTCCATTTCTATTCTCTTTCTCGTACTGTGCTACAATTGTTGGAGGAGGCGGCGGAGGGTTTTGTTAAAGCTTTAACTCATCGCTTCAGCTCAGGAACTCAGGTTACTTCACTTTTGCTGCCTAATTGGATCCTATGATTCTTTTCGTGCGCCTTTTCTTTGACGTCGTTATTTTCATTTCTCCCGTTTAGGGTTTTCTTTCCTGCCTAATTATAGCTGTTGTTTGCTTCTTTTCATACTTTCTGTGCAGTATGATTGGTTGATTTCTGCGTGTAGGTTTATTCTGTTATATTTAATTTGGAGATGATAGGACAAGGAGCTATTGTTTGTTAATATATACTTGAGCTTGAATAGGTGCACAGAACTGTGTTTTGAGAAGCTTTTTGCGCTGGTTAATTTTTTTTTTCCCTATTTGTTTTGGCACGTTTGATATGTCTTTTCAGCTTTAAAATTCTTTTTTATGGTTCTTCACTTTTTTTTTAAGCAATCTAATAAATTCCTTCATGAATATTATTGAAGGTACAGATTCAGTTTCCTTATTGCGATTTTTGGGTGTGTATTACATTATTATTTAATTCACCTTATGTTTTAAAAGCAATTGGAGACTCTTTGGTTATAGGAATTAGGACTGATGTGTTTCTTTTTAGTTCAAAGTCTGCAATTTTAAACAACGGAGTTTTGTTCAGTTCTACCTTGACGAAGTGCTTTTGTGTAGTTGGAGGGAAAGAAAGGGTACATCTACCTTAGAGCCAGTTGAACAAACTCGGAGGGGAAAAACATTATTTTCTATGTTAATAACATAATGCTAGTTTAATGGTTAATCTAGGTGAAATCTTAACAGGTAATAAAGTATATGGTTTTATTTAATATAGTAAAACAGACTGGGCACACTAATTATAGTACATGACTTTTTTCTTTACTTGGTTTATTGAATTGTTTTTAGTTTTATTCACTTATATCCGATTCATGGAGGCAGCTGAAATCGGTAGCCAATCTTTAATTGTGTTACATGTGTAAAAGAATGTTTGTTTGTCTTTCATCTTGTTATCCTTGCTAAACTAAGAAGAAGCATTTTAGTATGTAGTCCTCACTGGATTTCCTTGTTGACACTCTTATCAAATTTACTCATGCTGCGTTTGTAAGGTTGTGAGTTTATTTTCCTTTGCCCTTGTTTCATTGTTCCTTTGCAGCATAATACTGATCTAGTTAATATTTCTGTTCTTTGATTTCTATTTTGGTACTACCTCATTGGTGCTACTGCTGGTCTAACTAGGACTCTAAATCTAAACAGTGTAAAATTGGATTTGTTTGATTTTATTACAGATTTGAAGTCTTCAAAGATTCAATTTTTTTGGCTTGAATTTTATGCTGCATATGCATTATTATGTTTATGCATGTATTTTTCTATTTGGTTAACGTAAACATGGCTGATAATTCCCAGAACAAATAAGAAAACTGATAAGTAAATGTCATTTTGCGAAGTCCTATTGCAGAAAATTTCATTGAAAGACACTTGTGGGAGGCATAACTCTTATCTTTGATGTAAGGATTAAACATAGTAATTTATATTTAGATCATCATTTGAGTCTGATCTTGGAATTGAGGCTTGTTCTTGAACAATATAGTTGTGAGAATACCTGAAAAAATTAGCAGGTAAATTTATTGAGAGACATAACTAAATAACAGTTCAGTTTGCTGTCTGGAGATATCAAATTTGACGTTGGAGTTTATGTTTATCTGCTTTTATCATTTGAGTTGATGATCTATAATATCTTTATTAAGCACTGTAATTCTTCTATTTAATATTTGGAAAGCTACATATGCTGCTCGCTCTTAATTCTGTTCAGCAGTTGCCTTTTGGATACACAATTTTGTATATGTTCTCTCTTTTTTGGCTGTTGTCTTTGTGAATGTTGTATTGTAATGTTATGAATGAGAAAGTTTTAATATTACTGGTTGCATGGCTATATTTGCAGGTTATAGGCATTGTAGAAACTAGGACCTTGAAACATGGCCAAGCATCATCCTGATTTGATTATGTGCAGGAAGCAACCAGGAATTGCCATTGGACGACTTTGTGAGAAGGATGATGGAAAGTGTGTAATATGCGATTCGTATGTACGTCCTTGCACGCTTGTGCGAATTTGTGATGAGTGCAATTATGGATCCTTCCAAGGTCGATGTGTTATCTGTGGAGGGGTTGGTATCTCAGATGCCTACTACTGCAAAGAGTGTACGCAACAGGAGAAAGATAGGGATGGGTGTCCTAAAATTGTTAATTTAGGGAGTGCCAAAACAGATTTGTTCTACGAACGTAAGAAATATGGATTTAAGAAAAGATGAGCTGTGGGTTACTCTATGCTGCTTTCACTCTGTCCGTGTTGTGATCCTTGGAGAGACCTAAAATTTAGACTGTCTAAACTAATTTAAATTTGTACTTGGTTCCGAAAAAGATGTTGCAAGTGTCAGTAATTTTGTAGCATTCTATATTTTATGTTCCATTATGTAGTTAAGACTTCCAAACTTCTATTTTCTCCAAATTTCTTGGTTTATATGCATGAGATGTTTAACAGTGAAACCCTACAAACTGACCCTTAATAGTCTAAAAATCATAACATAATTCACTAATCAGTTCCCATTTTAGTTAAATCCCATATCTAAAAATAATTTTAGAAATCGAAATGAAATAAATTAACTTAAAACAATTTACTATGATTAGCAAATCAGTTGCTGTTTTCTTTATAATTTTTGGGAGGTAGATGCCAGGCTTAAATGTACATGTCCCACTGCCGACTGGGTCCCTTCCAAGCATGTGGCTGGTCCTGTGACCACAATGGCCTAAGAATATTGTTGCTATCTTCATCATTATTATTATTATCACTATCACGCCTCCTGCCTGCGTCAATTGGTCCAATATTACATACATTATTTTCAAAAAATAAAATAAAATTCCAGTAATGGCCCATTCTTCTCATTATTATTTCTTTCAATATTATCATACCAAACGTAAAATCACATTTCCGAGATAATGGGCTAATCCTTAAAAACTGAAATGGTTCTCCACTCACTCTTTTCTTCTTATAATTTTTTTCTTTTTTTAAAAAAAAAAAGGAAACAGAAAATTAGTAACATGCCTAGAAACTTAAGCTGTCATAACAATAATAAATAAAGTTGTCATGCGACTGCCACGTTGATTCAAGTGCTGACTCATCACCTAATCCAGTCAAAATTGGCAATGCTACTGCTAGTGCTCAGATATTTTCCTGCTCTTCTGAATTGGGTCGTCCTCCATCTTCTTCCATAGTATAGTCCACAGCCATGGCTTGGTTTGGAAACCTCATTCGATTCTCAACTATCAAATCAGCTTCTTCTTCTTCTTCCTTCGTCACAACCAAGCCCCTCGTTTTAACTACTTTTTTCTCCCATTTCACCTCCCACTCCTCCCTTCACAACCACACCCACCCATCACCCTTGCCGACACAGTTTGCCGGCCTAGACCCCACCAAGCCTAATGAGAAACCCAGGGTCGTCGTGTTGGGATCCGGCTGGGCTGGCTGCCGCCTCATGAAGGGCATAGACACCAACCTGTACGATGTCGTTTGTGTCTCCCCCCGGAACCACATGGTCTTCACCCCTCTGTTGGCTTCCACTTGCGTTGGCACCCTCGAATTCAGGTCAGTGGCTGAGCCTATCGCTCGCATCCAGCCTGCCATTTCTAAGGAACCCGGCTCCTACTACTTTCTCGCCAACTGCACTGGTCTCGATACTCATAACCATTTGGTAATGCTTCTTTTATTTGGAATATTCTTAAAGTGTATTTATGAATCGATTTGTTTAGGATTCTTTATCGACTTTGCTAGTTATTTCAAGTCCAATTCCTTTTTGTTATAATTGCATAAGGAGAATCATTTCGATCAAAAATTTCCCCTTTCCCTCTCCCCGCACTTTGTTTACATAGTTAACAGTTCACATGTTCAGTTCGATTTATATCAATACCTTTTATTTTTTTTTAATTTTTTCTTCTCGGTTACTAACATTTTGGAAAGAGGTAGAGGTTTTCTTGTAGTAAATTTCTCAATTGAAAAAATGGAGAATCTGAAAGTTACTAAATTTTTTGTAGAAAATTTATTCTAAGAAATTCTGTGTTTTTTTCTGAAAATATCTAAGATTCTGAAACTTTGAAGAACCTCACTTTGCTTTATAAAACTGCTCGAGGCTAAAGTTGTGGTTCATACCTTGCACTGTTCCACATGCCCCAAGACTCTTTATTTTCACTAGTTTTCGTTTGTTTCACATCTAAATTTTTTTTCTATATTATGTTTTTCGCATTTAAGCTAAAATTGGTTGACAAAAATGCCAATGTGCATCTTGTGCTTCAAAAAGCTTAAACTTTTCCCCCCTTTTTTTAACAGTATTTCTTCTATGCAATTGCATATATATCTATTATGTGTCACTTTTATTCTTAAATTTCTGAGATTTCAATTCTGCAATGTCGTAGTCCTGAAGAATTTGGTATTATTTATTGAAGGTGCATTGTCAAACAGTTACTGATGGATCAACCACCATGGATCCATGGAAGTTCGATATCTCATATGACAAATTGGTAATTGCTTTAGGAGCAGAAGCCTCAACGTTTGGGATCCAAGGTGTCAAAGAACATGCAATTTTTCTTCGGGAAGTTCACCATGCTCAAGAAATTCGGAGGAAGCTACTCCTAAACTTGATGCTTTCTGATGTACCTGGTATGCAAATTGCTATTACCATTTCATCCCCCAACCTTATCTTCTTCTTCTCTTCTTTTGTACAGTAAGTTCATAGTAATACGTGCTGTGACTAATATTTTAATTTTGGGTGAGTTTGGTTGCAGGTATATCAGAAGAAGAGAAGAGAAGATTGTTACATTGTGTTGTTGTTGGAGGTGGACCCACTGGAGTTGAATTCAGTGGTGAACTTAGTGATTTTATCATGAAAGATGTTAGTCAAAGATATGCCCATGTGAAAGATTATATCCGTGTTACGTTGATTGAGGTTGGTTCATTAAGATTTTTATTATATGAATTCTTCTTTTTTTATTTTTTTTGCTTACTCTGAATAGCATTTTGGGTGGAAAAAGTTGTATGACTGCCATTAGCACACATTTTTTTTTGTTGATTTCCATTTGAAAGCCTTCAATAACATGACATATAATTAGTTAAATTGTTCTTAATTACAGGCGAATGAGATATTATCTTCCTTTGATGATCGCCTCCGTCGCTATGCTACTAAGCAGTTGACAAAGGTTAGACATATTTAGCTGTTATAAAAGTTGCCTATACATTATATCAATTTTATTTTTAAGTTATATATTAATGAACGGAAATTAATTCCAATTTATGCAAGAGAATTTGAAAGGAACAAGTAAAACTGTGTTGATGTCAACATGAGGTATAGATAGATAGGTCTACTGATCAATTCCCATTTATAACAACTACATAATGTGTAGATAGATAGGTCCACCAATTGTTGATTGTTGGAACCTACTTGGAATTTCCCATTATTAAGGGAGTTTTTGATTGTTGGAACCTACTTGGAATTTCCCATTATTAAGGGATTTTTGTTAATATTTTTTTTTCTTCAGTCAGGTGTCCGCCTTGTCCGTGGGATTGTCAAAGATGTTGGTCCTCAGAAGCTAATTCTTAACGATGGCTCAGAGGTTCCATATGGTTTATTGGTGTGGTCCACTGGTGTCGGACCCTCAGCCCTTGTAAAATCTCTGGACCTTCCTAAATCTCCTGGTGGGAGGTAAGTTATTTACTTCTTGTGATGCATTAAGTGTGTAATTGGTGTTGTCTAATCTGATGAAAAGAATCTCAAATTGACTATATTATTAAAACATTATTTGGTTTACTTTCTGCTATGATTAAGTACATCCTACAAACTGATACTAAATGCTTCTATTAGAAAAAATTGTCTTATTCCTGCTATCTAAAATTGCTAGCTGATGTAAATCTTAGAAGCATAATTGTAATATCTCTTTGAAGAAGGCACATGCTTTGATGAAGTACTTGCACTGGAAGTTCCTTAAATATGATTCTGACTCATGGGACAAGAAAATGTCTACACATCTAAGAGTAAAATGTCTTTAAGAACTAATATATGTAATTGATGAGGTTTTCTGAACTTGCATTCTTGTTAGGTAGATTTTTTATTTGATGGTTGTGTCAATTCGTTATGTCTTTCCTCGTATGCAATCTAAGTTCTGTTATGAACTTATGATGGCTTTGATATACTATTCCTTGGGAGATGTTGCTTTCCTGCATTGCAATATTGTTGGTCACATACCATTTATGCTTCAGGTATGTTTGACCAGGGGTAACTTGCTGTAATAATTATAATTAATTGCAGGATTGGTATTGACGAGTGGCTACGAGTCCCGTCTGTGCAGGATGTGTTTGCAATTGGGGACTGCAGTGGCTTTCTTGAAAGTACTGGTAAAACAGTCCTTCCTGCCTTGGCCCAGGTGAACTTCGATCCATATGAACTATTTAGATCCTTATTTTTTTTAGTGTGGGCTCGTGAAATTAGAAAACTCATGTCAATAATAAAGAATAATGCATTGGCTCTGTTTTTGACCTTGTGTTTGATTAAAGGGTATCCTTTCGTAGCTAATGCATCTCTAAAAATGAATGGTGGTGGCATATTTGGCATTTGATGAATCTGAAACAGGTAGCTGAACGGCAAGGGAAATATCTTGCAAGTCTCTTAAACAAAATTGGTAGAGCAGATGGAGGGCATGCAAATGATGCTAAAGATGTAGAATTGGGGGATCCATTTGTTTACAAACATCTTGGAAGCATGGCAACTATTGGGAGCTACAAGGCTCTGGTTGATCTTAGACAGAGCAAAGTGAGGATCTCCGTTTTTGCTGTATGAGTTAGAAAGACAAAAACTTTGTGACCCAAAATGTGTAATTTTTGACAGGAGGCCAAAGGGATTTCTCTGGCAGGATTTCTGAGTTGGTTTGTATGGCGATCTGCATATCTAACACGTGTTATAAGCTGGAGGAATAGATTCTATGTGGCTATTAACTGGGCCACAACTTTTGTGTTTGGTCGAGATATAAGCAGAATATAGACCTGACGAGAGGTATGCCCTTTCCATTACTGGAAGCTCTTATTTTTATTTATTTATTTATTTTTATTTTTTTACGTAAAATTAAATTGTAGGGCATTCGTTTGTGGAGGAGGAGGAGGAGGAGGGTGGGAATTAGGCTCGAAAAGTAAAACGAGGAAAGTACGTTCTGCATTCTTTTTACGTCATCTTCGTATAATAGCTACCCATTGATTTGTAATAAATTTTGTCCAACGTGGCTGCTTTTCTGGGACTTGTTTATGTTTTTAGATCTGAGAAATAGGTTTGACAAAAATTGATGGATTGATGCGTTTCTTGAAAACCAATTTCGGATTAAAAAATGCTGGAAATGAATTGACATAAGATAAATCGTTTTAAGACTGACTGACAGACAGACACTTTTGATAATGTGATGGTTTTTAAACGAAAGATAGATATTTAATATGGTTTGATCGAACGGATTAAAAAAGTTTAAATATGATAAAAAGAATATTCAAATTTTAACTGAATATGGTAAAAAACACAGACAATGAAGTGAGGTGGCTAACTAAACTAGATTTGAGAATACTAATGATAGTGTGTGTCTTTTCTATTTGGCATATTATCCAATTACTATTAATTGTTAAAATTTAGTAATAATTCTAATCATAATTTATTAATTAAATGAATTTGACTAAGATGCCTTTCATGCATGAAATTACTAAATCATCCAATTGATTACTAATTTTTTAAATTAAATAAAATTACATTCAACCTAACCCAACGTATTTTCTTTTTAATAACATGCTAAATATATAAAAAAATATTTTAAATTAGTACGTTACAATTTGCATATTTAAATTTTATACCCCCTATTTATCCTTATCCTTTCTTTCATTTCTCTTATCACTTTTACAATTTTCTTCTATTTCCCTTATTTTCTATATTACCTTTTTTTTTTTTCTTTTTCATTTTCGTTCTTTATTCATTTTTCATACTTTCTTTCATTTTCTCTTTTTTTTTTCTTCAACATCCTCTTTTTTTCAATTTTCTTATGCTTTCTCATTTCTTTATATTTTCTTTAATTTTACTCTCTTTTTTTTTTCATTTTTCTTAATTTATGACTAAAAAAATAACAAATTAATTCGAAAAAATATTGTAGTTATTTAGAGAGAACGAGAAACGCAACAAAAGCTCATGTTACAGTTCCTGTGACGGCTCTTCCTGCTTCATTTTCCATTCCATTATAAATATATCTGAGCTGCTCTCCTTCTTCATGCTACACCCAACAATTGTCTTCTACTCAATGCTAATGGACAACAAAGATTTCTTAAATCGAGATGACGATTTTGACCCAGGGAATCCCCCTCCTTTCAAGATTGCTGACATCCGAGCTGCCGTTCCTAACCACTGCTTGGTTAAGAATCCATGGAGGTCTCTCAGCTATGTTTTCAGGGATGTTTTTGTCATCCTATCTCTAGCAGCAGCTGCACTCTACTTCAATTCTTGGGCTGTATGGCCTCTCTATTGGGCTGCTCAGGGAATAATGTTCTGGGCTATATTCCTTCTTGCTCATGACTGGTAACTGTTATCTGCCTTCACATTTTATTTCCCGACTATAAATCTTAGTGCTTCTTGCCTGGCATTGGTATTCAATTCTTTTCAACCAAAATTCTTGTCTTCTGTAGCGGCCATGGGAGCTTTTCAGATATTCCCCTGCTAAATAATCTGGTGGGGCATCTTTTGCATTCTTCAATTCTTGTACCTTACCACGGATGGTGAGATTCCACTTTTCCTTTTCTCTTTCTTGATATATGCTTATCTTAACATTATTCTATGGCCTGAAATCTCTAAATTCTGCATAATCTTGCAGGAGAATCAGCCACAGGATTCACCATCAGAATCATGGAAATGTGGAAAAGGATGAATCTTGGATTCCGGCAAGTGTTTTTTACAAGAAATTATATTAAATACATTTATGGCATATGTACAATAGATTTATTATATATATATATTGTCAAAACCTATATGTGTATATACGATGGCATGGATAGATGGAATAATTTCTCTTGTTTTACACTGCTTCATAATTGAACATTTATTAATTTATTGATTTAAGTAAATATATAATAACTGATCTTCTTCTTTTTCTCTTGTAGATGCCTGAGAATATCTATAAGAATTTAAGTCTAAGGGCTCGGATTATAAGATACACTATGCCTTTTATCCTGTTTGCGTTTCCTGTATATCTGGTAAGACCTTAATTACATCTAAAGTTCAATGATATCAATATTTAAATATCATGGAAGAAAGATTAGTTACAAGGCTCAATTTCTTTTTTGTGCAGTGGATAAGAACTCCAGATAAAGAAGGTTCACACTTCAATCCCTACAGTAATTTGTTTGCCCCTGAAGAGAGAAGAGCAGTGTTAACGTCAACCTTGTGTTGGACGCTAATGGTTCTTCTGCTCTTCTATTCATGCTTTGTCTTTGGCCCTTTCCAAGTGTTTAAGCTATACGGAGTTCCATACTTGGTGAGTTCAATTCATGTTTCTCTTCATCTTTTGCTAACCTCTGATATTTTTAAAGATCTTTGTCATGTGGATGGACTTCGTCACGTACCTGAACCACCATGGCCATGAGCAGAAGCTTCCATGGTACCGTGGCAAGGTACTAACGTTACCCGTCTCTTAGGTACCTGAAAGGGAATTCTGCCAAGTTAAAGAGTGATAAAGTAATTTGTCAGACAGGAATGGAGTTATTTGCGTGGAGCGCTTACAACATGTGATCGTGATTACGGATGGATCAACAACATCCAACATGACGTTGGCACACATGTTATACATCATCTCTTTCCTCAAATCCCACACTATCATTTGGTAGAAGCGGTAATCAATCTTTCTCCATTAGTTTTATGCAATAAACAAATAGGGAATGATTTTCATGGTTTGATTCTTTGCGTCTGCAGACAAAGGCTGCTAAGCCAGTGCTTGGAAAGTACTATCGAGAGCCTAATAAACCTGGGCTATTTCCATTTCACTTGATCAGAACTCTAGTAAAAAGCATTAGAGAAGATCGCTTTGTGAGTGATGATGGCGAAGTCGTCTACTATCAGACTGATCCTAATTTGTACAAATCTGATAAAAATAAAGTTTGCTAAATTGTTCTGAGACACTTTTGCTGCAACTTTTATGTTTAGAAATAGTAAATATGTGGTGAAATTTAAATCTTGAAAATCTCAAAAACGCTTTCAACTTGAATGAAAAAAGTGATGCTTATCTTGCAAGTTTCCTCTTGTTTGCTTCAAGTCCATGACAAAGATCGTTTATGGTCTATGAGAGAATTGAAAGAGAGTGAGTGGCGATCTTCCTTGAAAAATAAAACACCAACCAGAATGAATGCTTTCTAGCAATTATATGTTTTAGTACTTGTGATATAAATGTGTAGGGTAGGGTTCTAAATATGTTGTTGCAGGTTAAAAGTAAGAAAAATTAAGGATTTCCCCAAAAAAAAAAATGGAAAAGGAAAAGGGTGAGCCTCATGATATCCAATGCCAACCAATTGAACAACATTCGTGGGCCAGACCATTGAAATGCCATGATGATTAAGGCCCAACTGACATTGTTTCCCATTTTAGTGTTTCTGGAGTCTGGACTCTCTGACACATACGTAAAACAAAGCCCAAATCCTAAACATTCTCTTGTTTCCCTTCAGGTCTGGTTTTTGTGTGCTAATATGAGCGAAAGCCAACAAAATTGCATAAATTGACTCGTCAACGCGTGAGGAAACATATTCCTGAATGAAATTCTCTTATCAACTTTACCACAATTCAAATACATAGCCCGCCATCTCCTCCTCTTCACTTCATCCTTCTCTTTTTCTCCTTCCACAAAAGTACAATATAATATATTCAAATCTTACTTTTTCTTTTGCATTCCCTTTCCCTGCTTTTTCTTCCAAGCTTCTACTCCTCCCACCATTCTTCTCTTCTCTTACACATCTCTTTGCTTCATTTTCTCTGTTTCTTTCTTTTTCTTATTTATATTTTTAAGATGAAACCGTTACCGTCTCCTTCAATTTCTTCTTCCTCCACTACTTCCTCTTTTCTTGAAAATATGTGCACATCAAAGAGTGCCACTGCAAGTTGCCTCGCTGGTATTCTTCGTCGACTTTTCTGCTCTCGCAGCCTCCCTACCCACCCATCTGATCCAATCATAGACACCATTTCAGTACCATGTCACAATAAGCACCAACACTTCATCAACACTAATGACACGAGTGACTCTGCACCTACTGCTCCTGGGATTGTAGCTAGGCTAATGGGTTTGGATTCTTTTCAGGATAATATGCAGGTGGGTGCTTGTTCAATATCAAGGACCCGATCCATGAGTTCTGTAGAATTTAGTGATCAAAAGCATGGTCAGCACAGACGCGTTAAAAGTACATTATCCTTCTGTGAAATGCCTATTTTTCTAGAGCTGGAAAATGAGGAATTCTTAGTCCTTAGCTTCGAAGAAGGTGAAAGCAAAGAAACCAGATCTAGAGGAAGGAAATGTGAGATGGGTTTTGAAGAATTCAGGGAGAAAACAAGAGAGGAAGGTAAAAGCAAGGTAAGCACAAATGACAAGGTACAGGTACTATTAAAGAAAAAGAAAATAAAGAAGAAGAAAAATAAGGAAGATGAAGAGATCATCAACAAGATGGTTTTAAAAATTCTAAAGGAGGAACAGCTAAGCAAGAGAATATCAGATGCCCATGCCCAAGAACTTGGCAAAATTGAAGATTCACAAGAGGCCACTCTGCCATCGAAAGACTCCTGTGAGACAACAAATGCAGACTCTGTCTTGAAAAAAGAAAAGCAATCACATTGGATAAATGACAAGGAGGTTACACATGGACCAAAATTAAGAAAGAAAAAGAAGATAACAAATCGGTGTGCACTGAACAATAAAGAACGCGAGGAATGCAGCTCAGAAGATTCGAGCCCTGTTTCTGTTCTTGATTTCCATCAATTCATGGTTGATCCAGGTTTTTCTTCTTTACTCAGTTGAAAAGTTTAGATAAATGGGACTATGATCCGTAATCAACTTGTTTAAAATGGTTGCTTATTGTTCACAGAGGAAGATACGAAGTCCATTTCAAGAAGGAAAATATCATCAAGGCTGCATGACTACGATCATTGCTCATCTGAGAAGAATGAAGATAATAATTTCATGGGAGATGATCATCCAAATTCAAAGAGGAAGGAAGAAACAAGTGGAGGATTGAGGAACAGAGTCAGGAATGATGAGCAATTCTTGAACATTTGGAGTGAGATTTGCAAACTGGCTGAAACGCAACTTTTCCAGTCAAATGAAAAGATTTGGAAATCCAAAGATATCGAAGACATTAATGGAGATGTTAGTTTGCAAATTTTGGATGAGTTGTTAGAAGAGGTCGTAGATCAACTTTGCTTGCCAGGAAAAATTGAACTTGTAAGATGATGACTTTTGTAAATCCCAGCATTATAAAAATCTTTTCTATTTCCTGTCCCACAACACTTGGCTGCCCTTGTCTGAAAGGTCATTTCAGTTTCCAACTTTCCGCCCAAGTAATTTATGCTTGGAAAATAATGTTTATAAAAAATTTAGTAAAAAAAGGAGGTGTAATTTTACTTTGAAAGCTTATGCAGTAAGCTATGGTGGAAATATTGTCAAGTAAACCACAGAGAATATGTAATGAATGAAATATGTGATGTAATAGCCGACAACGAACCCCACAGGCCCCAGCTTTGCCCGTTATGTTCCTCTCGGACCCATCACTTGTTTGTTTGTTTGTGTTTTTTTTATTTATTTATTAATCAATCGTAAGATTCCTGAACATCATCTGTGTCTAAATGAATACTAAACCACTTGCTTTACCCCCTTCCTTAAACTCTGCATATCAAGCACTTCCCTTTTACTTGCTTTGCTCCATTCCAACCTAAACGTCTATTTTACAAGCACCAGACAAGGAAGAATGTTTTGTCTCTAAAAAATAAAAAATAATCCAATCTCATATTTTCAAAATATGACATGTATCACTCTTTTTTTTTTTTAACATACTTATTTTAAACGTTCACATTTTAATAGAGCAGTAAATTTGAGATATTGAATGATTTAACGGCCATTTCAATTATGATACCAAATAGCCCTAAGAAAGTTGTATAAAAAGATGAAAGGATAGGCTTAGGGCATCTCCAATCTGAGAATCATGAAGATGGAGCCTAAGCCAATGAGCCTTCTCCTTTAGAATGCCGAAAGTAATATGCAGAATTCAAAAAGGTCACAAGTATACAAAAATTGACAAAACATAAGAAAATAAGCATGAGAAAAGCAAAGGTATTGGAAGCTGGCATCTGTTTGATGTAGACTGTAGAGTGCTGAATGCCTACGCCTATGTATATATTCATTCTTTTTTCCAGCCACAGAGAGAGTTTGATGCACCACCCTTAAATCCACTACCATAATTTCCAGCTTTATAAACTCCATTCAAACAAAAACATATAGCCCTTTCCAAACAAAAACCAGGCAAATGCATCACAAACAATATAGATGTACTAAAATTTGAAACATATTTTATTCAGTAATAAACTTAACAGCTTTTTAATTAGTACATGCTGATGTATACAAACCTACAAGTGTAAAAATAATCCAACAAATTGGCCACCTGGTAAAATGAAATTAGGTACTTGGTTCTTTCATCAGCACAAGAATATGCTTCAGAAGAATAGTAACAACATAACCAATTTAACTAGAGAAAGGAGTCTTTAGTCATGAGCAGATATCCTTCATCCTGCCCAACTGCTTCTTTTTTTCCCTCTTGGACCTTTCTGTTCTTTCTTTCTTTCTTTTTTTCCCTTTCTTCAATTTCTTTCCAATAGATATAAGTTGAAACTAGTAAATATTTAAAAAATGGAAAAAATAATAACTAGTTAAAATGTTAAATTAGGAGCCAACAGGGGACTTCTGTTGTTTTAAGCCACCAGCTGCTCCTGCTCCATGTACAATTGCTCCACCCAAGCTGGTAGCATTTCTGAAACTCCAGTATTAGTATGGTATTGCTGTTGCTGTTCCTCAAAACCCAAGTTCCCAGAATTCAAAGCAGAGGTATCCTTTACCAGGGTCTGAACCCATGACACATCTGGCTCATCAAGAGTTGCAGGCATTGAGACTGCACCTGCTGCCAAACTGCTGCCATTGCTACGAAAGCCAAAAGATGCAAACTTGCGCAGCTTATTAAGCTCCTCTCCTTGGATACCCCAGTCCAATTTTCCATCCGGGGAACCCCAATCTGAAAGATTATTTGGCATTATAGTTGCTGAAGAAGTTGGTGAAGAAAACCCAGCATGACGGTTCACAGCACTTCGATCAATGAAACTCTGGCTCCGCTTTGAAAAGGCAGCAGACCTAGAATTCAAAACTGCTGCTGCTGCCCCTGATGAATCAATTCCGAAGGATGATGTCCTCAAAGGAGAAGATGAGAAGTTGGTAGGGTAACTTGAGCGGAGTTTCTGGTTAATGTTCTGGTGAATCTGAATTCCTGTTGGAGATTGCAATTGGGATGCAGAGGCATCCACTGAAAGACCCTGCAATTGAGGCAAAATTGAAGGATCAAGAGATCCAAAAACATCTTCAAGGTTAGTTGGTTTCACTCCTCCAAGCCTATTCAACTCCGCAGTTCGATCACCAGAAACTGCAAAAGCTGAACCAGTAGACAAACCATTATTCCAACTGGAGGGTGAAGAGAGACCAGATATCTCATCCATCAATTGTTGTTGCCAGCGATGGTGACTATCAAGACCAAGCAACTCCATGTCTAAATCCATATCCCTAGCACGCAGTGCAGATTTCAACCTGCTACCAGGAAGCTGCAAGGTTGGGGGTACAATATTAGCCTGGCTTGGCCACCCACCCATGGGAGATGGGGACCCAGAGGGAGTCAAGGGCGGCGTTGATGTAGCTGGTATCAAGACAGAAGGAGAACCAAGAGCAAGGGGGCTGATAGAACCTATGTCTAGTGCTGAACCATTGGCTGAGAAGGATCTAGGTGAAGGCACAGCTGAACCCGTCGAGGCATACAAGGGTCGGAGCTCTTCAGGCTTGTGAGCAAAGAAACAAACCCTTCTTGTGCAATTAATCTCATCTTTACAGAGTCGTGTTCGATATTGAGCAGGGTGAAGCCAGCACTCAAAAATACCATGTGCATACTCACAAGCATCACCCTGCCTGCAAGACCCCTTTCGAAACTCAGGGCACGGAACACAGCTATAATGGTATTTCCTTGGATCTCGCCGCCTAGCATTTTCACCAGGGTGAACAAATGGGCACTCCGTCCAATCATGGGAATATGCCCTTGAGCAAGGCTTCACCTTAAATGTATACATTCTAAATTCATCAGTACCATATATACCATTCTTGATATCTGGAAGCGTGAGATCAACAGGATACTCTTTCTTTTCAGTCCCATCTTTTGAAAAAATGGGCGTTGAAACTCCCTGTTGCGCTTTCCCATCCATTTCACTAGGATTCTGATCAGCCAAAACACAAGATTCATCACTAGTACAACCACCCTTTAGCACAAGCTCCAGAGCCTTTCCCCTTGAATTAGAACCAGAACTAACATATGGAACTAGCAAATCACTAGCATGATTTCCATTTGCATCGACAGCATTAGGATCAGCAGAGGCATCAAGCAAGAGCCTAACAACCTCAAGAGAAGAAGCAGAGCCACCTGCAGCAGCACAATGAAGCGCCGTGGCCCCATCAGACCCACAGTGCCTATTAACATCAATACAACCCATTTCCAAGATATAATTCAAGACATCTTTGCTTGCATACAAGGCAGCAATCATAAGGGGTGTCCTCTCCTGAAACCCCATCTTTTTCGAGCCAATTCTCCTTCCATACCACAAGCCTAGCTCATCAACATCACGACCTCCTTCAATTTCTCTCTTAAACCCCATCAGATCGTTCGAGGCAGACAATTCGAGCAGAACAGAGAGATCACAGCAAAAACCATCTTGTTTTTGGAATTCAGTCCCCATGGTAAAACCAGTATGAGTTGGCTTCCTTGACCCACTGCACATCGAAATAGTTCTCCTTTATCACGCCTTGTTAGAACTCCCTTTTTCCTACAAAGTTGTAAAGAAGAGCATTAAAAAAAACTCTTCCAATTTCAAATATTTAATACAAAAAAGGAAAGTATGGGTTCGCTTATAAGCAATTTTTCAGACGATTAGATACAAAACGCCAATATTTGCAACTCGAAGAGGTTGTAACAAAGGTATCACAAAAATGATAAAAGCATGGAACTTACAGATGAATTGTGAACCTCTAAACAAGAAAACAAGCAACCCAGCAACCACAAAACAAGAATTTGCAGAACTAAAATAAATATATGAAACAGAAAGCAGTTACAATCTTAACAAACACAACTCTGCCATCTAGCCCACCCTGTATCTGGTTCCTGAGGATAAAATTAAAAATAAAAAGCAAACAAAAATTTAGTATGCTGCAGTTCATGGTTTCCACTTTCCACAAATACCAAGCCGAGCACTAAAACCCACAGCTCAAGTTCCCTTCTTTACATACGTTTTAAAACCAACCTAAAAGACCATCATCACTGATAGCTCAAACCGAAAGGAACCCAACAAAAATAAATTTCAACAAATATTAAAAAGATCAGAAAGAACATACTTTTTTCAAAATGCAAAAATTAGAGCGCCAGGCTAAAGCTAACCCGGAACTAGTTTTGCTCTAGCTTATTCAAGTTCTTGAGTTTCACCCTTCACTTTTATGTTGGAACTACACATAACTATAGAGAGAGAGAGAGAGAGA
>CAOGCB011447767.1:0-10673 GCA_948266635.1 Cnidoscolus chayamansa | reverse complement strand
TGTTGTATTTTATTTCTTTTGTTAAAACTAACATTGTATATGTGGATTTTATGAATGCAATAATTCTTAAAGTTAAGTTGTTGATCTATCCATTTATTTTTAATGGTTTGTTTATTATCAGAAAGAGCTCAAGCATCAATAACATAGCATTTGGTTTAAACATGATAATGGTTAAAGCAAAGTGCATGATAAATGTTTAACTCATTTTTTACAGAAATTGACTTTGCCTTGTTGAAATAATCGAAGAACAAGTGTTAGGTTAACATTTTGTTAAAATGAGGAATGAAGTACATTAGATATAAATGTATATCATGACTTTAATATAGGCCGAGAGGTTGGTTCAAACCTTATGAATGCATTTAAGAATATTGAATTCCTGAAAACCGAGTTTTGACTAAGGAAAAGATTTTGTAAAGACGTGATTCAAATGTCACTCGAGTTGTTGTTTTCTATATATAATTATGTCTAATGGCTAAAAACTAGATTATTTAGTAGATTTAGGAATTAACTTCTCAATTTACCGATTTATTACAAACACGACATAAAAAATGAGTAATAGGTGGACATAACCCGTTCCTCGTGGGAACGATATTTTATTACTACGTTGTGATCCGTATACTTGTGGGTTAACAAGCAACACAACCTAAAAAGTTGTTGTGATGCAAAAAGGGAAGAGTGAAAGGGAAAGGGATAAGGCATTGGGAAAAAGGTTCTTTGTTCAGTTGACGTTTCTAATTTTTTTTAGATTGATGTTCGTTTGATATTCAATTCGATGATTGATGTTTTGACATTTGATGATTACATGTTTATATTTTTCATTAGGATCGATACTAGTTTTACTTAGATTTATGCGTTAAAAGTTACTGAGATTTAAAAGTCTACAATTCCATGAATTAATAAATATTATATCTATATATGATTTTTGAAATTTTTTTGGAAAATAGTGAAAGTGGTATAATCAGTTGATGAATATATAGATATTGAAGCACAAATAAATTGGAAATGTGAAATTTTGTACTTGAAGATTGAAAACTTGCTTTATTTAATCAATTGATGGAAAATGAACCTATACAAGGTAAGATAATGAGAATTTTGTATTATATAATTAATTAATAATAATTAAAGATATGGCCCAGTATTTGTTTAAGTGGGATGTGAGGTTAGTATAAGGATATGGCATGCCATAGATCTACAGTACTGCCTACATGTTATATAGATTTTTGGAGCTATAATAAGGTATCTCATGTGGACTTGTCATTATGCTCTCCACCTATATGAATGGCTTCAGCCCTACTGGATTGGCACTTGGTACCCTATATGTTTGCTTTGGCCTGATACATTATTCCCTTATCTAGCAATCAATCCTACTGCAATATTCAAGGGCCTAAACATTTAAGATGAATAATGTGATCAAAATTATGTGAGTTATGTGATTGAATTGATATGTAATAATCTAATATGTTATTATTTGAGTAAAGCTACTTGGATTCTATGACAAAAACAACATTTAAAAGAATAAAATGACATGAAAACAGTGATATATATATATGTGTTACATGGAAACATGCGATAGAGTTAAATGATATGGAAAGTTTTGATTTGCAACATTTGATAATGATTAGTTTGAGAATATTATATGATGCTAAATTTGTAATATGTTTAGTTTTTAATATACGAATTGTTATGTTATATTTTATGTATTTTGTATACACCCACTGAATATAAGCTCAGTGTGTTGGTTTTTACCATATATAGGTTCAAGGCAACAGTTGTTGAACTGAAGCTTTGAAGATCTCTTGAATAAATAGAAGAATCATAGCTGATCTTTCTTTTAATATAAATATTAGTACTTTTCCTTTCGTATTTTGGCATATACATAGTATTAAAAGCATTAAGATTGTAAATATTGTTGTTAATATTGATAATGAGTACAATTAAATGTAGTAATATTAGTATTTTAGTAAAGAATGCATTATATAGTTTAACAGAATATATGCATAGTGCTTATAGAGTGACACACCCTATCTAAGCTTTCTATAGTTCAGGTAGGGGGTGTCACATTTTAGTAGTATCAGAACACAATTTAGGTGGTCCTAGCCTATCAACTAGGAAAAGACACATGCATAGTTAGAATATAAGTTAGTGTACATGCCAAATGAGTCAAGATATGATGTAGTTCTGATGCAGATCAATGTTTGGACTTATGTAATATAGGTATAGCGTCTGATTCACATAAAGCATTTAATGAGGAGGTAGAGAGTCATGCTCTTTATATATCAGTAAAACTTGAAGGCATTCATTTTTCCTCTAGAATGGAAGTAGATGTACATGATGTATTCTTTCAATGTATGGCTGAAATGTTACAAAGGATCATAGGAAATGTTCCACAGGCATCAACTCCATTTGTACCATTATAGACTCTTAATAGACCTCCGATTGAGAAGCTTCATAAGTATGAAGTTACTGAATTTAAAGGGAAGTGTATGTCCCAAATACAGGTTCAATAGGGGGTGAATTAGACCTTGTCAACACTTTTTCTAAATTTTAGTTCCTGCAATATACTATGGAAGTTACTGCAGTTAAAAACAAAATTCTGTGAAACAAGAACTTCTACATTCTAAATTCATACTATAGTTAGCTTGAACACTTCACACATATGAAACCAAAAGTAAAACCATATATTACCTTGAGAATAATATTCACTCAGATAATTTAAATAGAATCTCAATTTAATAAATCAAGCATAAACACAAATATGAAAAGAGTAAAGGGAAGAGGATAAGAACACTTGGATTTTACAGTGGTTCGACCTTCTTGCCTACATCCACTCTTCCAAAGCTTCCCTTTGAGACAATTCTCCACTATTGACTATTTTGAGTGGTAAGAGAGAAGTGTTTACAACCTTTCCAAGTTTTCAAATCTCTTGTAACCTTCCTAAGTTTTCTAAGGCTCTTGTAACTTTCCCAAGATTTTCAAAGGGACTTGAAACCTCATACAAATGTTTCTCAGTCAAACAATCAAATACACTAGTTATCACAAACTTGCTTTTCAACCTTAAATAGGTTTTGATAATGAAGGAATATTCACTCTTGTGTTTCTCTTGTTACAGCAGCAGCTATAAAGATGAAGAAGAGTTGGATTTACCTAAGAAAGCTCAATCAATGCTCAAAATAAAAGCTCAAGTGAAAAAATGCCTCGTTGTAATAAATTTCTCCTAAGTGTAAATGCTTTTCTTAAGAAATAAATGAGAGATTTTGGCTTATATATGTTTTTGATGTAAAACTAGCTATTTAAGAATATTAGGCAGGTAAAAAACAAATTCTAATAAAAATTAGGTATTATTCAACTCTTGTGAAATCTCTACTCAATTGATTTTAGAACCTGAAATTATGAAAGTAGAAGTTACAATTTTGGTAGTCTAGGTTCTGCTTTGAACAGTAGTTCTATTTTTAAAATTCAAGTTCTAACTTTGCATTAATAAGAATAACTTACTTTGACAATTTACCTCTTACTTATCTTTGTACATTAAATCTAAAAAGCTTATACTTAGCTAAAGCCTTCAAGTACTTGATCCATTTCGTATCTTCAAGGTTTGATCCTTCTTTTTCTCTTGTCCATTTGTCATGTGATTCATAGTGTTCCTGCAATTTCATGACTGAAGAAAAAAAATAAGTTCCTCAAATTTTGAAATCATCAAAATATGCTCATTTTTTAGCTAATGGGTCAACAATCTCCCCCTTTTTTATGATAATAAAACTTTAGGAACTTTTAGAATCTCCCCTTATTTTATATAAGCTCCCCCTGAGCATGATAATCTCAAATAAATTTCTAAATAAAAAAATTAATCTGACGTTAAAAGTTTGTCATTAAGGTGCATAAGAGATAAAGAGAAAGTTTAACAGCAAACCATCAACACAAACCAATACCTAAATATCCAAAGATAGTAATAAAAGGGAAATGAAAGCAAATAAAAACAATATAGCAAATAGTGCAAAAAAAGTATCCTAACAAGCAATACCCATTCTCCCCCTTTTTGTCATCAGTTAGGAAGAGAGAGAAAAAAAATGGAAGACCTAAAAGAAGTGATCAATGGATGGATTTTACTAAAATTCTTTGGCTCTTTCTGGTAGGTGGTGGTCAAGTAGTATTCACAACCACTTTCTTTGTATGAGTTATCTTGTCTGAAGGTGTAGTGGCAAATGATGAAGTAGCAAGAAAAGGTGAAGGAATCTCAATCCTTACCACAATGATATTGTTTGAATGTCCCTGCATAACAGTTTTAGAAATAGGAGCAGGTGAGAATAGTGGACAAGATTCAGGAATTTCAAGTGTAGGTGCCTCAGAAGCCTTTTTTGGATATTTGTCAATAGATTCTGAAGATGAATCATGATCTAGTGCTTCTGATGGTGGAGCTGCAGCTTATCACACCTACTTTGTTATACCTAGTTAGAGTCATGATATATCATGTTAGAGACATGACATATTATGTTAAAGACACTTTTGTAACAACAAAAAGGTTACTAATACAATAAAAATTATGTTTAAGGCTAAAGCTAAGCACGTATAAGTAGTGCTAGGGGAGATGCTAGCTGCCACTGATGTGCTAACTTAATACCGAGGTGCTTATGACTTAAAAGTTTAATTTAAAAATGAAAAGAGCAATTTAAAACATGTTTAATTATTGGAAGTAAAATTTTAAAATAAGCTACAAAAAGTTGTCAAAACTGCTAATTAAAGTTACCTGGTAAAACCTAAAAAGGACAAAATAGACTAAATGGCAAGTATACTTCCGTATGTGGAGTTTAAAGTGTAATTTTCAAAGAAGGACTTGAAATATATAGGAAAAATACTTGAATAGCAAAAAAATAAAGCTTAGTAGGTCAATTTATAAAAGGTTAAGTGGTGGTGCAATATAGAAATAGAAAGAGTTAAGTAGGTCAATGTAGAATTATCAAAAGTTTAAAAGGCAAAACCAATACTAGCCATCCAAGGTGCTATCCAAAATCATCCCAGCCCTACATATGTCCTTCAAGATCAGAAATAGAGTGAAAACAATGATAAAGGAGCAGGAAACTAGCTGCTTCTTCACCTCTCCAAATCGGGCAGCAACTATTCATACACATTTCACAATAGGCAGCCTCCATCCAAGCTTTCAAACCATCAATTTTGGCAAGGCTTTCAAGTGCTCCAACACTCAAAACATCTTTCTAACATCCTAAGAGGTGGTATACACCAAGGAAAACTAAAGAAAATCAGGTTTGGCATTGATTTGAATTGATGTTTGATGGTGGAGCCAAGATACGGTGTTGTTTGAGTATAGGTTGCAACACATGGTTTATTTGTTTGATGTTTTATGTTTCTATTGAATTAGGTTTTGTTCTAATTGATTTAGGATGTTTCATAACATATTAGGGTGTGTGAAAAAGTGTCTAGAATCTTAAATTTGTTGAGGTAAAATTTGATTCAAGTTGAATCAAAGTGGTATACATGCTGGATTTTGAAAGAAAAAAATTATTGGTTGTGTTTTGGAATGTGGCCGATTTTGGTATGAGTTGAAAGTTAAATTTTAAGTGGTTTACTATGCCAAACTTTACCTAAATATGTCCTAAAGATTCTATAAAATTAAAAGGAGGTGTTTGAGTGAATAAATTTTGAGTTTAGGTGATAATTTTAGGTGATGTCTAAGTGTGTATGTATGTGTAAGTATACAAATATGTTTGTTTTGTTTTGGTAATTCATTTTGACCATGACAGCCATTTAAAACATGATATTTGAAGATTATAAATATGTAAAGAGATAGTGTTACTTGTTTACCCGCAAGTATACGGATCGCAATGTAGTAATAAAAATATCGTTTCCACGAGGAACAGGTTATGTCCACTTATTACTCATTTTTTATGTCATGTTTGCAATAACATAGTAATTTGATAAATTATTTCCTAATTCTAATAATAAATCTAGATATTAATAGTTTATCATATGTTATATTTAAAAATACAACAAATCAAGTAACAATGGACCATGCCTTTATTAAATATTTCCCTTAATCAAAACTCGGTTTTTATAAACTTAATGTTCTTAAATGCAATCATAAAGTTTCAACCAACCTCTCGGCCTGCATTAAAATCATATTATACATCTACATCGTACTCAATTCCTTAATTTAACAAAAGATTAACCTAAAATCTTGCCTTTTGATTATTTCAACAAGTTAGATTTAATTTCTGTCAAAATAAGTTAAATGTTATATCATGCACTTTGTTTTAATCATTATCATGCTTAAGAACAAATGCTATATTATTGATATGGAATGCTTGATTTCCTTCTGAGAATAAACAAATCATTAAAAATGAAATAGAAGATCAATAATAGAACTTTAAAAAGCATTTTTATTCATAAAATCCACATTTACAATGCTAGTTTTGACAAGAGTAATAAAATAAAACAAACAAGAGATCTTAATGAACAAGAATGAATTAACAAAGTTGAAATCACTTCTCGCCTCTATGAGGATGTCACACCTTGAGAAATCTCTTGATTTGTTCTTAGACTTGATCGCTAGAAGGACTCTCGCCTCTTCTGAAAATATGACTTGAGTTCTACTTCTTGTTTCTTGATGTTATTGATTGGTAGATAGATTTCTAGATACCTTAGGCTGCTCCCTTTGATGTATATTTATGGATGATTGGTGGTTGGAAGTTATAAAGCAGTTGGTTGATCAATTGGGGCGGTTCTTCGCTAGTTTTTGCAACTGTCACTGAATGGCAGCTTTGAAACAACATGACTCCTCTACCAGCCCCTCATTTCTGCCATGGTTGATACCATGTCGCGACCGTGCCAAAGGAAGTCGCGATCGCGACTTGATCTAAAAAGTTTATGTCTGTTTTTTAGCAAAGTCGTGATCGCGAAGTCCTGAGTCACGCTCGCGACTTTTTTTTGTCAAAGGCACTGTCTCGGGTAGTTTCAACTCGCGACCGAGGGATCTTAGGTCGAGCTCACGACCTCTTCCAGATTTGCTCATTTCGCCCAGAAATGCACCATTTTCAATCCAATTATACTTCATTTTCACATCCAAGCTTGGCTTTATCACCTAAAAGCATTCTAACCCAAAACTACACAAAAACATGTAAAACATAACTCAAACACAATAATTCACACAAAATAACACAACGAAATATGATACTTTGGCAATGCCATAATGAAGGTTTGGTCATATGTAGTCTTATGGGTGAGATGTCTCGAATTGGGATGAGAAAGAAGGAAAGAAAGATGAGAGAAAAGAATAATGGTCCATGATGTTTGGGTTGGGAAGGAATGAATTAATTAAGGTGAGATTTGAGTGGATATTAAATGTAAGCCCTAGTTTAAGAAGTGTCATCTGTCAAAGAGAAGGGATTAGTGGCATCACCATTTAACTTAAGATTAACACCTGTTCTAAGTGAGGGTTAGGTGGCAAGAGAGAAGGGAGTAAGCGAGTTTAAGTTTATAATTGGTGTCAGTTAGAACAAAGAAAGAAAGGGAGAAAAAAATTATAGAAAGTTTCTTCATCTAAATTATATTGCGTGTGAGATAGTAAGATTTGGGAGACTCCATTAGAGTTAAGGAAGGAAGTGACTATGATATTTGAGGACAAAGGGAGGAAAGCTACGGTAAAAGGGTTGTTTCTCGGTGTTAACTATGACATAGAAGGAGGAAAAGGAAGAAGATGAAGAAAGAAAAGGAAGAGAAGGAAGAAGATTTATCGAAGTTACGTGAATATAATTTATATTGAAAATAATATATAATTCTCTATTCATATCTCGGTTTGGAAGATGTTCTTATTGGAAAATAGATTGTTAGGTGATATATGAGTGTGTTGAATAAATGGTAATTTAGTTAGGTGATATGTATATATATATATATATATATATATATATATATATATATATATATATATACATGATGACTTTAGTTAGGTGTTATATACTTGTGTTGTTTGATAATCTGAGTTAAATGCTTTGTATGATAACTTGGGTTGTGATATAAATATACATATTGATAAAATTATTGAAAACTATTTAATAGCAAAGGTTTGGGTTCATGCATGATAATGGAATGGATGGGTTAATTCATAACTTGGTTAAGATGTATGTAATGTATAAATACAAACTAAAGGGTAAAGGAAGGTTAAACACAAAAGATAAGAATAAGCAAATAATGGGTAGGATAGTGTAATAGAAACTCATAGCTGGATGGGATTGTAGGCATAATACATGTCTTGGATTGGTTGTTAAACTTAAATATAAATATGTTGATAAATAGTAGAAGTTAGGTGAGTAGTGTTAACATGTAAATTAAGATAATGACTATTGTATGTTGATTAATATAGGAGTGTTAAGGAATTAATGAATTCGGTAAAGTAAAACCTAATGTATGAAAAAATAGAAATGTGATAATGTATGATTGATGAAAGAAACCTTAATATAGCTATGGAATAAGATAAATAAGGAAATGCTAAGTAACTGTGAAAGAAAGGATCATGGATATATGTGGTTGAATATAATATGGATTAATAATGTGTAATAAAGTGAATACAGAATGTTTTAGGGAAGAAAGTAACCATAAGTTTCTTGACCTGAAAACAAACCATAGACAAACAATGAAATATTAACTTAAGACATGGTCTTAGTTAATTGATGTGGGATACGAGGATAACTTAATTGTATGACATATCATAGGGACCTTATAGTACTGCCACCATTTTGAATGGATTTTTTTGCTATAGTTCGGTACCCCATATGGACTGGCCCGGTGCGCCCTCCGCCACTTACAGACACTCCCTTATCTATTGATCGATCTTGCTGAAATATGCATGGGCCGTAATAATGAATGACTTAATAATGTATTATTTAATAATAAACGATTAAATAATAATATGCTACATAATGATAATTAGTAAGTAATAGTAACCAATAAATGAAAAAATGTTATAGAATAATGTACAGTAAATATGAGTAAATTAATATATTACTACCGTGTTTTATTGGTATTAGTAACTAAGATGAATTAAATTAATATTGAGATGATATTTTGTATTGCTTATGCATTAAATGTGTTATTTCTATTTTGTACACACTGAGTGAAAATGTTCAGCGTGTTGGTTTTTACCACACACATGTTCAGAGAGATACGTTTAAGTGATCTAGTGAGGTCAATCTGTAGAGAACAGTGAAGTTTATCCTACAGTTGGTTCGTACTATTTATTGTATAGTTAATTTATAGTATTTGGCATGTACATAGGAGCTTAAATTAATTATAGAATTATGTTGTCAATATGTATAAGAATTAGACATTTTGTAGGTAAACTGATTTAATATTTATCAATTAAATTATATTAGCTATTGTTTTTAAATATATTGGACCATGAACAAACTTACAGCTTAAGAAGTACACACTCTATCCGGTCTACACTTAGTCTAGGTAAAGGGTGTTATATGGCTGGTCCAAATTTTAACCTTAGTGAATTAGGTTTAAGTTTAGTGTGGGTTGGGAATGCTTAATCTCATTAAGGAGCCTCAGCCCAACACTTAAGCCCTAATAAGTCTTATGCTTAAACCCATTTATGTTTCTCCTTATTGCTAAGAGGGCCCAACTCATCTCATGTATAAGACAAACGACATCTTATGTCATTTGAACTTGTCCTTTTACCCAAGCTTGTATTCCTCTTTATGTGTGTGACCCATTAGGCTTCAAGCTCACCAAGATAGCACATTTAATTTAAACGTCTTTAAATCATAAATTCATATTTAATGAATTTAACATATGCACAGATCATGAGCGGCATCAAGCACTGCATCATGACTCCCAAGGTATCGGAAGGTCAAATATGGTTTGATTATAATATCCTTCCATATACGGTTATTGTGCAATACATTCTTTCACCATCACATTCAATCACTCTATTGATGTGACCCTCTATGTCCATGGTTTAATGGTTGTAAAATCCTTAAATGATTAGACTCACCATTCTAATCGAGTCACATGAGTCATACTCATGTTAGTACTCTATAAGGCCAAAGATTTCTTTCTGAGTGTCCGATACAATAAAATCCCTACTTTATTCGACAGTGAATCCTTTATTGATCACTCAATTTCCTTCAATTATTATCACTATACCAAATCTCTCGTTTATGGAAACTTCATATTTATGAAGCATCGAGCCTTTTAGTCAAAGTATAGCTTATATACTTAAAAGTATCCTTGATGATCTCATATTAAAGGATAATGCATAACTGACATGATGTGAGTCTTTCATGACAAAGACCAATATCTCATTATTGCGTCTCCGATGTAATTGTTTCTAAAACAAGCATCCACATGTTAACTTTGAATATCGCCATGCTCACAGCTATGAGAACCACTTCTTGACCTAGTCAAGGAGTATAATATGTGACTGTCTATCTGCATCAATGATGTCCCATCTCATTAATGCTATGACTAGAGATAGTTTTGGCATCGACACATTTGTAGGTAATAAGAATCTTATATCATGATGTCACAACCCCTATGACATGCCTCCCACAGAATGAACAGTGATTTCCTACATCTCTACGGTGAAACCACTACTCATCCTGTAAGGGATAAGTTTTGCATCACAGTTTCATAAAACCTGTATAAATTTTTCTCTCTCTCAT
>CAOGCB011447115.1:0-13414 GCA_948266635.1 Cnidoscolus chayamansa | reverse complement strand
TCCACCAATTCTAGACAATTCCATTTTCCATGGAAAACCCAGCAATTCCACTTAAAGAAACCCAATTTATCCTCACCCAGAAACCTAACTCTCACTGCTTCACTCAGAACCTCCGTCAGTTACGAACCTGGAGAAGGTCTTGACGAGGGGCCTAGACCCATCTTGCCCGTGCGGCTACCGGTGGTGATTAGGCAATCCGGTAATGTATCCAGGTATATGTGGGATGGGAGCAACTTGGAATTGGTGAGAGTTGATGGCGGTGCGTTGTCTTTGCGTCTTGATTTCGAGGATGGGTTTCGTAAATTATTTCGGCTTTCCAGTTTGGCTGTTAGGAATTTCTTTATTCCTAAGAAAGTCCCTGATAATTACATGAATTATGTGAAATGGAAGCTCTTGCACCGCGTTTTTAGCTCCGCTTTACAGGTTCTTGCTACTCAGGTAGTACAATTATGCATTAAATATTCTTTCTTCATTTTATATGTATATTTGAATTTGAACATTTGCAACCTCAAGTTGAATCCAGTGATTGTATGTATGAAACTCATGAAAATCCTTTGGTTGATGATAAATTTGAAACTCATTTAAAAAACAAGCCGTTGATTAGAGAAAGCAACTACTGCATGATTACTTATTTGTGAGAATGAATTGATTTTAGGCCATGTTTCGAGCTATAGGCATTGGGTATTCTCGTTCGCTTCCATCAGCAGCTGCCCTTAACTGGGTCTTGAAGGATGGACTTGGACGGCTGAGTAGGTGCATCTACACTGCTAGCTTGGCATCTGCCTTCGATACCAATTTGAAGGTATGATGTCTATCTCCATTAGATCGTCTCATGCCTTATGAGACTTTTTATGTTTCCTGAAATTTTGGTAGCTAACAGCAAATCTATTTTGCTGCTGAAATAAAATAACAATAAGCTGCAAAATACACTGATATGGAGTTGATTCTTTAGTGATTCCCTGTTTTTTTTCCCATTTTTCATGTGTAGAGAGTTAGGTTCTCAACATCTGTTCTCTTCAGTTTGAGTATCGGAGTGGAGCTGTTGACTCCTGTATTTCCTCAACAGTTCTTGCTTCTTGCAACTATAGCCAATGTTGCAAAACAAATAAGCTTGGCTTGCTATTTGGCAACTGGTGTAAGATTTCTTCCTTTTCAAACTGTTATTCTCCTTTCTATAGAACTTGTCTTAATTTTCATTTTGTTTTGTGAAGAATAGCTTTACCATTTTGCATTCAAGATATTTTGAGTTTGTATCCTTCAACATTATAGCACAATAATTCTACATAGGTCATCATAAACAATGTCAATGAAATTTTTATCCTCACTTGTGAGTTGATGGATGTTTTCTGCTCCGGTTTCACCATCATTTTTAGAGGCCCCACTCCTGGGAATCACTCCCCAATAGTTGTTAAATTTATGCTTTAATGTGAAGTAGTAATACTGTTGCTTCATATGCAGTCCGCTGTCCATAGAAGCTTTGCAGTAGCAGATAATCTCGGTGAAGTTTCAGCAAAAGCACAGGTTCTTTTTTTTTAGCTTGTGTGTTGTGTTATCTGCATATCCTTTTTTCATGTGTAGTATAGCCTGATAAATGGTATGGGCTTCAGATACAAACAGTGTGCTTTGATAATCTTGGCCTCATGATTGCCGCTCTCTTGAATATGCTGTTGAAGAGCAATCAAAGGTTTCTCCTGTCTCATTTAACATGTGAAATGTGTACTTATTTACTAGTGCCCTCCCTTCCATTTGTCTATCATAAGTCGAACAACTTATATATGTATTTTTTTTTTTCAATTTAAAAATAATCTACTGATACGTGTATGTCACTTTTTTTTCACATATACTGTTGGTAAAAACTGAATTGACATCCCCTGAACTGTAGTCAAAGTGTACTTCAGCTAATCTTTCTATTTGGTACCCCTCAACTCTCAAAGTTCTGATTTGAACTCCCTTGATTCAATTAGCAAATTTTGTTGGCAAATTTGGCATGTGCCATCAAGAGAATGTTTAAACTTGCTATTATTTGGGGAAAAAGAATTATTTGCCTTAAATAATTGGTGATAAAAATTATGAGTGAAGTAGCAAAACTTTCAGATATTGATACAAGTTAGAATTTCACAAGTTGAGGGGATGTTAACTAAAAAAATTGCCGTTATTTGAGGAAACAAAAGAAATTATTTGCCCTCAATAATTGGTAATAAAAAATAATAAAAGTGAAGTAGCAACACTTTTCAGATAGTTATACAAATAAGAGTTTCACAAGTTGAGGGGATGTTAACTAATATCTTTGATGTTCCAATTGAGAAGGAAAATGAGATGATTGACAGCATTGTTTTACCAATGTGATTCCCTTCTTCAGATGTGAGGTAACTTTTCTTCCCATGTTATCAAAATATTGGAACTGAAATTAAAAATATAAGTATAGACCTCCTAGTGTATAGACAATGTTTTCTGCCATTGGAACCTTTGCTTGATATTTTCACTGTATTACAGAATTACATGCCATCTTATTTTGCTAACTTTTTGTTATTTCACAAGATTGCTTGCAGGGTTGCCATTTGTTGTTTACCCTATTTTCTCAGCTATAGACCTTTTTGGAATATATCAAGGTCTTAAACATGTCCATCTACAAACGTTAACTAAGGTTTGTGTAGGATCTCTATCTCTTTTTTCGTGTGGGATTATTAAGGACCTCTTTGGGTGGCATTCCAAGTTCCAGCATTCCCAATTGTTAACATTGTTATGATAAGAATGAAAAATCATCTTAGTACATATTGGCATATGCTCATTAGCGTTTCTTCTTTATTTTTTATAACACACAGGAGAATTATCCTACTAAGTTTCAGCGTCAAACTCTTTTTTCCTTTATCCAGGATAGGCTTGAAATCATACTAAATTCATGGATTGAGTTTGGACGTGTACCTTCGCCTGCAGAAGTGAGCAAAAAAGAAGGCATTGATTTTCTGCAGATCAAAGGTGAGTTTTTCGCCCATGCTTCATTGCTGTGATCTCTTTCTTCACATTTTAGCTACTATGGAACTTGTGCAAATCAATGATGCACCTTAAGCTATTGCTGAGTTGTTGATCAGGCAAAGAACCGTGGCCCATTAGAATTGGGTGCATAAACACCAAGGATCAGGTACCCAAGTTGTCAATGATGGCAATGCAGTCTTTAAGCAACGATGATTATTATTTCATATGCATGGAGAACTCTCATAGAGGATTGACAATATCTAAGCAAGTATAAAATCAAAAACTAAAATTTTTGTTTAATTATGAAACAACTTCCCATATAATGCTTAACTCACTTTTTCTTCCCTTCCACTGCTGAATTTCTAGCATGGTATTCTTGTATGTCTACGTGAGGGAGCTGGCACTGCAGATGTTATGATGGGTTTGTTGCAGGTAAGAGGAACTTGAGAGAATAATCAGTATCTGCTACATCAATGTATTTTCACTGATGGATTGGGATCTGCTGTCTGGCTCTATTGGTTTAAATTCTGCATTGATAATTTTGTTATGGCAATGTCATATATTTTCTGTGATGCAGGCTTGCTACATTCGGAAGGCCCTACTTCTTAGTAGGTTGGAAACTATTTTAGAGGATAGGGAGCCAGAAGGCTCAGTTCTGAAGGAGTGGACTAAATTGATTGAGGATAGCAAGCGAGCAGCAGAAAGGGATTTGTCCTCATTAGATACTAAAATGTTCGCACTGGGTTGGACTGTGAAGAACATATTATTGAGCAATGAGGAGCAGGCTAGATACAGTTTTGTAGATGATTGAGCAATCAAACATCTGGGTATACACTACTGTAAAGTCATGGGCGGTTCTCCCATAGACCATAGGATAGTTTTGGGGAGCTTTTTTATTTTTGTTCAGAAAAGAAAGAAAAAATTGCATGTAATAATTGATCTGATCTTTTTCTACTCGTGTGAATACTATGCTCTGCCAAAAAGATGAAATATATGATCATTCCAGCTTCATTTTGTCTTGTATATATTTATTGAAGGCAATGCTTTTTATTCCGGAGCCCTGTGGACTGTGGGGCTGATAATTTTGTAGTGTGATGTTTACCAATAACAGCTGGAAGCTAGTGTAGCAACAAGATCTTGTCGGGCAGGTCCAAGCATAATGCACAAATATGCATGCGTCTTCTCCTTGCGATGAACAGGATGCAATTTTGAGTTCTAAGGTCTGATAGCTGGGCCTGAGGTCATAAATCTCATGAGATGTGTTGAGACGTGCATCACTTGCCAACAGCTTTGTTTTTGCAATATCTGCAAAACTGCCATGTTCAAAACCCATTTTCTCCAATATACTAGCGATCTGGAGGAATGGAGCCATTGCATAAGTGGAGACATGAAGTTAACACAATATTCCCAATATGAAGCATCATTTGTCTGGTTTGATAAATGAGGATACCATAAAGCAGAACACGCTCAGGGATGCTTCATTCTACCTGTTCCTGAATCCAACGTAATATCATCTTATATTACAAATGAATATCTGAATCCTGTTTCAAGGGTAGAATAACTCTACCTGAATGGTACAAATAAAAAGGAACACTAAAAACACAATATTATGTTTCGTCCTAACTGCATGCTGGTAACCTAGGAAACTATATAGCAGCATGACACTTGGATAATATGTAGATGGTTTAAGAGATCTAATAGCTGCAATGGCTCATGGAAGAGAAGCATCTGCAGTTGTGCATTTACGTGCCATTATATGTACACTGGCAATGATAAATGTTGTAGAAGATCCATTTACAAGCCTTTTTTTGGTTGAACAATTAAGGGGAATAGGAGCTTGCCTCGGTGCTATAAAATGAATACTCACTTAGGCTGAAGTTGGGCCTTTCTTCATCCCACTTCAAAATCTCCCTTGCATATTTAATAGCTGCATCAACACTATCAGGTTCCAGCCCCTTGACTGAAGAAACATACAACTTCTTTCCAGTGAGTGAAGCATAAAGCTTCTTGAACTTGACAGCAACATAGTGGAAAACCAACTGACCAAGTGAAGGGTTACTATTGATGCTATTGCTATTGCTATTGCTGCTAGATTTATGACGGCTGATCACAGGATGGAAATCATCAAACCATTCACATTGCGTCAATGGAACCCGTTCAATCTTTTCCTCTAATAAATCAAATTTGTTCAGTATCAAAAGAAAATCCATCTGATCAAAAGTGGGATGAGTAACAATACTCTCAAAGAATCTCCTGCTCATCATCATCTTGTTAGTAGAACACCCATTGCTATCAACTGTATATTGGTCATAGTCACTTAATGCAACACAGAAAATGACCATCCCAACATCTTCAAACATCTCAAGCCACTTGCAGTTCTCTCCAAGGCCCCGTGCATGTAAACTTATCAGTTGGTATCTGGAGAACAGCCACAGAGGAAAAAAAAATATATGGCATGAATAATGAGAAACCACTTTAAATGCAATAAGTAATTTCATCTATTATATTATACAGGTCAAGTCACTAACTAATCCTTGTAAAAAACTGAGGATGTATTTTATGATATATCAGCAATGTGCACATATAAAATTGCTCAATAAACCACTCAAAATGGAGGCCACCTCTCCTATAAAATGCAAACGATATGCTTCAAATAGTGGGGACCTACCTGAGAAGAGAGTCATGAGGATCATCAGTGTCATATTTATCATCAATTGCTGACTGGGGGAATGAGAAGTCCATACAAGCAAGCCCATTTGATGAAGTAACACCCTCAGCATACAGGATATCCAGATCTGAGGGTTCATAATCCGTCCTCAATACATCAACAGCCTGAGAGAGAGCATTTGTTCTTAGCAACAACAGCAATGAACTACAAGAATTTGTCATTCTTAACATCCATGTGGATTTAGTAGGGATTGGTAGGAGAATAACATCTAACTGCAGTTCTGATGCAGATCTGACTTTGAGATTCATTGACTATATTACAGCTCAACTTTTTGTGGGCCAATTATTGCTATGAGACCTATGCTCAAGCTGTGCTTGGCTCAGCTTAGTAAAGTTCAAAGAAAACATTATAAGCCCCATGAAATCCCCATTTATCATTCGATTACATATTATTGATATGCATGACAAATGCAGATAATTAAATCAAAAGGTAATTATTAGTTTGTTCTACAGGATCCAAGTCTCTTAAAATCAAAATCATGTAGTCGTTACCAGCAAATCATGGAAGAGAAGAATAAATAAGAAGCAAACATATCCACAATTTAACAAATCTAACCAAGCAAAAGAACCTGAAGCATGATCTTACCTTTTCTAAGAAATAACAAGCCACACTAGGTAGCATTTCCAATTCATTTCTGCGGTTGTATGTAGCTTGAATGGCAGGGTCCTTCCACAACTCTTCTACTAATGGTGCATATTCCCGAGTAGCTGCTGGAAAAATCACTTCCAAATTTCCTGCCACCATAATCTTCAGAAGCCAATCCGAGAATGCTTTAAGCCTTGGACCAATAGAATAGATAGTTTTGCAATTGATGCTATTGCTACTTCCTGATATGAACCAATATCTTGTTTCAGGCTCTCACACAGACCATAACACATGCTACAGGCAATCTATTTTCTTCATGATACTTGAACTGAGTCAACTATAACAATATTAAAAGCATTTATTTCTAAGAAAACCTTCCCCAATCCCCTACCCACTTCTCCCATTTTTAGTTGAAAAATGCTCCCAAACTATTACAAAACCACATCATCCTGGCATGGAAATTAGCATAGTCAACTTTGAAAATGATAAAGCAATATGAAAGCATGATGCTCTATCAATCACCTCACCCAAAAATCCAAACTATGTTATTGACGTTCAATTTTTTTCTCAAAAGCAATAATTTTCTTCCACAGAACAAGGGAATAACAATATTCACTTCTTCCTCCAACAACCCTATTTGGACATTTGACAACAAAAGGGAAACAAGAATCTAACAGTTTCATTAAAGAGGATAACACCATTGTATGTGCATGTGGAGGTGAAAAAAAAAAACATGCTAGGAAATAGAAGAAAATCAGGATTCAGGAGGCATTAATACCAATGAGGTCAGCTTCATCAGAAGATTGCTCTTTACTCATTTCAGCCAAACTTTCTTCTTCAAAACGGTCACGACCCTCAAGCAGTATGCCAAGATAACGATACACATTGCTCTGAATTGTCATTTTTATATTTTCACGCTCATCCTCTGTGAAAGCGACAGGTTTGTAAAGAATCTTGGCCTGAAAAAAAAAAGTGCATTTCAGTTAATTAAGTGCACTAATTTGTTTATGCTGCAGGCCAATAATATAAAAATTAGGTAGCACCCTAACAACAATATTCCCCAATAAGCTATTAAATGAGAAAAGAATAGAGTAAAACAATGGATTCAAGATTTGTCCTTACTAAACTAAGATGTCTAGAGACAAAATTTATCTACAACAATAATTCCCCAAAGTGCAGCCATATGTTATGCATGACAACATAAAATGTGCACTTAATAACTCAAAAAATCCTTAAAAGGTTTGGCAATAAAAATTGATCTTCATCATTCAACCCTGTCTGGAGACATACTTTCAGAATAGATACAATAATGACCGCTATAATATACACTGCTTATCTTTGTTGTTCCTTGGTAGATCATCTTATGTTCCTCAGTTTAATCTGATATCTAATAATAGTCTAAACTATCAGTAATGATTCCATTTCCTGAAACAAAGTTTGTATACCGTCGGATAGAATGGAAGTATAGATCAATTAGAATTCCATAAAGGCAGATCATCCATGCATCAGTAAAATAGTAAAAGAGTGTTAAGTGTCACCACAACTTTCTAAAAGACTACCTGCTTAAAAATAGTACTTGTCCCCGATCCAGTGTATCCAACTAGAAGAATCTTCAGCAGCGTTCTCTGCTCAAGGTAGTCTGGCACACTTATCATACTGTTAACTTGTTCTCCACAAGAACTCGAAGATTTAGAGGGAACGGGGAGTGATAAGAAAGTACAGACAAGCTTCATTCCTGCCTGAAAAGTAGTTTAAAAGACTATGTATTAGCAATTACCGGAAAATTGGCAAAAGGGAAAATTTCAGATATACTCGCATATACAACATACCTTTCCCCAAATGTAACCTTTAGTGTTCTTCTGCCCCTCTTCTTGGTATGATCCATCCTCATTCACCCAAAAATGTGGGTTGCCAGCACATTGAACTCCAGCCAGCTGCAATATTCAACAACATGATCTTAAGAAAACCTTCAGATTAATCATCCAAAAATAGCAAAAGAAGAAGAAGAATGCATGTAAATTTGAACCTGCAACATCCTAAGCTCAACTTTTGTGATCTCCCGACCATTTATGTAAACTTGTGTGTTTCCATTGCTAGCATTCTCGTTAATGGGACCCCCAACATTCAAATGAGGACTTATGATCTGGGAAGGCTTTTGTCCTTCCTGTTAAATTTAAATTAACACAACCATCAAGCTCCAAAATGAAAAAAGAAACATTGCAAAACTGTAATGCTCAAAAGAATAAACTATATTCACCTTTCCCCAAAAACCAGACACTTTATCATACCAATAGTTTCCAGGTTTTAACTTCTTTGGTGGGTTCGGACAAGTCTGCAAAACAACCAACTCCTCATGGGAAAGGGGCATTCCGTTCACGCAAACATACTCCGGGGGCAACTGATTTGCCTCGCACAGCTTCTCAGCTTTCATAATCTGCCTAATCTCCAAATCATTTAGCAATCGCTTAAGCATTCTCGAACACTTCCCCAAACTCCCTCTTTTAGATTCATCTATGGGATACCCAATACAATTAACACATTTCCTTCCTTCAGGCATCGATCCCATAGCTCTAAGCACACAATTACTACAATACTTTGCATCGCAAACAAGGCAAACTTCCTTCTCAGTAAATCTATTCCCCTTAAAACACCTATAACAAGTTCCTTTCTTCCCTTTACTTTGCGGTTCTCTCTTAGCCCGCACAAATCTGGGTTCCTCCTCGCCAAACTCTTCACTGTCGTCACCACCAATACCAACACCACTGTCTGATTCAACATCACAAAAAGCAACAACCCGGGCCCGCCTACCATCCTCATTTCCCTCATTCTGAGGATGTCCCTCCCCAGAAGGCTTAAGACTAGAAACCCGCGAAGATGGGTATTCGATACTCAAAACCGATTCACTCGAAGCCCAATCCTGACTTAGTTCATTTGAGACCCTCAATCTCGACGTACTTTCCAGCGATTTATTATCAAAACTATCAGAGAACTCTATGGCACTAGAGCTCCTACCCCCATTTAGCAACTCGGTAGAAAGCTCCTTGCTAATAGAAGACGACCCACAACGCTCAGTGGAAAACTCCAATGGACCTGAGCTAGACAGCTCCCCGGACAACCCGCAATCTTGGTTACTTTCCGTGGCCCTATCGATGACTGAAGTTGGAGACACCGTTGTTGCTGCTTCTTCAGATCCCGGGTCTTTTTGAGATACTGTAGATTTTAGCTCTATAGATAGGTTTTTACCTGGATCGGCGGGTAGCAGTGGTTTAACGACCGGCAAAGATAGTTTATCCGGGATAGAAAGCTGAGATACGGCGGCGGCAACCGGAATTTTGTTGACGTTAATCGGGACAGCGCGTGGGATATCATAAGGCAACGGCGGGCCATTATATTCCAATGCGAAGGAGTAGTGAACCCCATCTTCGGTCTCCAGTGGCATCCTTCTTCCCCCTTTTCCTTAGTCCCTCGTTAAAATTAATAAATAGCAAACGTAACTTCAAGAAACACCAAACATGGTTAAAGAGAAGGAGGAGGAGGAAGAGATCGCTGTATCTTTTTCTTTTCTTCCTCCTTTTTGAGCTCAAATTTGAATCAAAGTGGAAGCAGCCCAATTATGTAGCTAGGTTTACAAGGAAAGAAAAAGAAGAAGAAAAGCGGATGGTGAATTAGAAGGAAGTTAAAAAGAAGGAAAAAGTTATGGTAATAAGGGTTTGCTTGGAAGCAGAGGGGAATGGAGCTGCCCCTGAAACACACACAAAAGCACGAATACGGAGTTACAAAAAAAAAAAAGGGTATTCAGAGCATCCAGAAGTAAGAAGGAAGATACAAAAATAAAAAATAAAAATCCGAGGGGAAAGGAGAGGGTGTTTGGGAAGAAGGAAAATGAGGGTGGGAAAATGCAGAAGAGAAAGAGGGAGAAAAGGCGAGGCCTTTGGGTATGGGGTTGGGGAGGGTGGGTTGTTGGTGGTAGTGGGGATTGGGGGTGGGAGTGGGGACATCAAGTTTTGTCTTTTTGAATATTGTTAGTGGAATCAGAAGAAAATATATGTGCAGGGATGTGGACCGCGGGTGGGGTCCACGTGGTGCTGTGTAAGAATTTTGTTCTGCTTTGGTGTGCGACCATCCATGTTAATATTCCTATTGGCTTAAGACTAATCGGACGGACGATCAGATATTTTTTTTTTATGATGATCAATCAAGGTAGTTTTTCCCGTCACTGTGTGGCGTGTGATGTGTCCTACCGTTCCATTTGTTAATTTCATTTGAAATAATATTTTTCTAGAAATGAACTCAGCAAATTTACTTCCCACTCTTTAATTTTTAAAAACTTTACAGTCTAATATTTTTAAGTGAACTCTATCAAATGATTTATTAAATAATTATTTTAAAAATATAAAATTAAATTAATTAATTTTATTAATTTAAATAATTAAATAATATTTTTCTCTCATTAAAATAAAAACAAACAAGATAAGTTTAAAAAATTCGCATGAATAAAGCATTGACAGGATGCTTTGATTGCTTTCTATAGGGACCTCCTTTGTCTTACTTTTCGACTCTTGTAGGACCGGGTATATAATTCCATTCTTATTTCAAATCCGATTTAGACCGCTGGTTTCTTTGTAGCGTATGATACGAGGAACTTAAACTTTATTAATTGATTTTTATTTTTTTTTTAAGTTATTTGAAATTTATTAATTCGATTAATTATATAATAATATTTATAACAACGAAGGACAAATATTCTAGTATTATATTTAATTTATTAAATTTCAAACACGTGGCAGCTTCAAAATTTAGTATACTGAAAAACAAAAAGCTCCTTTGTCTCTAATAGCTCATTCTGCCCCGATCATAGGTCGGAGTAGGTGGCAGAGAAATCGGCATGGTCCCAGCACACCCATTCCAAGCCACCGGGGGTGCATTCTCAGACACCCTCCACATCTTCACCGACTTATCAACACTTCCACTGTATAATATCCATGGCGTCTCTTTTGATATGGATTTATGATCTTTCTCGGCTGCCAAACACTTCACAGGCCCTGTATGCCCATTTAACAATGACAAGCATATATGATCCCTTCCTAATCTTCTCCATACGCATATTCCTGTATCTTCTGACCCACTAAAGACAAGGCTTCCTGCTGTGACTAATGAGAGAACTGCCGATCTGTGCCCTCTCAAAATGCCGCTTTGGGAGAGGTTCGTTTTCCTTTCCCAGAAGTTGACGAGCCCTTCTGATGAGCCACTGTAAACAACTGTGTCTTCTGGATTGATTGCTAGCGCAGTAATTGCACTTTTTTTTTTCAATAATGTTTGAGAAAAGAAATGCTTCGTTCCTTTCCCTTGTAATTCTCTTCTCCAAACTTTGATGCTTCCATCTTCTGAACCCGTGAACACCAAACCATCAAATCCTGCAACGATAGAGTTCACTGCTTCATCGTGAGCAGCTACGATTTCTAGGCATTTTGAGTCTGAAATTCTCCAAACTTTGAAAGTTCTGTTCCGTGAGGCAGCATAAAGAAGCGTCTTATCTTCGCTCAAGCTAAGACATGAAATAGCATCAAAATTCTTGAATGAACCCATGTTTTTTTTGCGTTTAATTTCTATATATTTACTGGGTTTCATTGAGTTCTTAAAATGATCTTTAAATTTCGGCAGAGTCCCAACTCGCTTGTGAACGCTTGGATTTTCTGACGACAATTTCCATAGCCTTATTTTCCCATCTTGATGCCCTGTGAATACTCTATCTTCAGATATTAAAATTGCTTTAACCGACCCATTACTCCATTTAAATCCAGAAAACTCCTTCTGGTTCTTCCAAACCCGAATTTTCTTGCTATCAGAACCCGTATACAGAAGATCACCAGAAGTGGCCAACGAGCATATATGCCCATCTTCACGTAACAATGATCCCATAAGAACATTAGGAGATTTATCTTCATCATCATTGTTGTCGTAAACGTTATCTTGATCTTCAAAATCTAGGTCCATCTGAGTCTGAAAAGGCCATGGATGATTTCTGAGCGAGGAAGAAGGGAAGACGTCATGATTATGGAAGACGTCATTATTATTGAAGGCAGAAGAAGGAGAGTCAAAATTAAAGAAAGAAAATTCTTGATTGCTACTTCCATTCATGCTTAAAATGGAAGAACTCTCACCAACATTCGAGTTCTTGATTCTCTGGCCAAGGCCATGGCCATGCACGACGCTTCTTTCCCCTGAGAAAAACTGAACAACAGCCTTTGACGTGCCTTCAAGCATCGAGCCCTTCATTAAAGATGACGATTTTATATCCCAAATAGATCTAAATTACAACGTTAGAGAGATGAAAACAACAGAACAATACAAAGATTGCATCTACCACGTAAACAATGAATAAAGATGAAAACAATAGGAAGGAAACCGAAATCAAAGAGAAGGTAAAAGATGATCCTTGGCTATGAACCAATGATCATAACTTTCACCCTTTTTTTAATTTTCTTTGGGTTGTTATTAATTTACGCGACGTGTTAAGCAAAGCAAGTTTTGACACGTAACAGCTTTTTACGATGGTGTCCTTATTTCTGACAGGCTGCCAAACGTTACTATTCCGAAGGAAACGGGGAGGTCTGTGGTGTTCAGACGTGGATGCAACCTAGTAAGGGCTATAATCTGATGTGATTGGTTAGAAATAAGTGATACTGATACTTCATCTAAATAATGAAATGTTCGCTATATATATACATATAAGCACACCTGAACATTGAATTTTCTTTGGAAAAAAGAAAACTGAATGGTTAATATAAATAAATAAATAAATAAATTTTTATAGCTACAGAACATATAAATTATTTTAAATTTTAAAGAATAATAAATAAATAATTAAGACATTGAAAAGTAATCTACGTTTTACAAATTTAAGATAAACTTGGAAGGGCTTGGATTGCACCACTTTGGAGTCTTGATGATAAGACTGGAATTCCAAGGACAGGAAGAAGAAGATGAATATTGTACTCAGCTGGAAAGCGACGTTTCACGGTGTGCGTAGCTTGGATTTTCAGAGAAGGTGCATGGAATCTCGGGAGATGATGCTGGAAATAACTACATATAAAACTCGAGTGAGTAGCCGACGAGCTCTTCCTCTTT
>CAOGCB011446315.1:0-10375 GCA_948266635.1 Cnidoscolus chayamansa | reverse complement strand
AAAAACTTTTAGTTTGTTTTTAAAGTTTAGCTTTATATTATTTTATATTTTTATTGATATAAACAAAATTTTAAAATAATTATTTAACTTTTATTATGAAAATATTATAAATATAATTTTTGTTATAGGAAAAACTATTTTCCATTTAGATAGCAAATGAACGTATTAAATATTTTGCAAGAAATTAATATTAAAATTTCGAAATAAGAAAATAGGATTATGAATTGAATAATTATGATATTCATTTTTTAATATAATTCTTTTTTTTATTAAAATTAAATTCGAAATTTTATGATTTTAATTAAAATCATGAGATATTGTAGAGATTAATGCCATATAGATGTAGAATGGGCAACTTTTATGTGGGAAAACAATGGCATCATCCACGAATAACTCATGGTGTGATGGATTGTAGGTGATGATATCTCTTACTTTCCCCTAAGTTTGATTTGTATTGGTACCAAGAAACTAATAAAAGGAGAAATAGATGAATTTTTGTTGGCTAGATCCACTATAAATAGTGGAAGTAGCTTGCCAAAGTGAGAATTTTGACAAAATTTAAAATACTCTCAACTTGTTCCAGACCACAGAAGCTTAAGAACTTGAAATCCAATACAAAAAAAACCTAAATTTGAAGTAAATCAAGTGGAAGTTTAGAAAGAATTGTTAAGAAAAGAAAGGTTGAGAAAGAGACTTGGAAGAACTTGTGGAAGGAGGTTCAATCCAAGTTTCCGGCTGATTAAAGTCTTCAATCCATGTTAGTTGAACTTAGAAATGATGGAATATGGATTTGAATGTAACATGAAATGGAAATTAGGTTAAGTTAAAAGATTTTGAGAAAAATGGTAAAATGACTAAAAGATTAACATAAGAATGAATGTATGAATGTTAAAATATGTTTAAAGATGTTAGAAAAGAATTAGAAGGGTTAATATAGAAATGCACGTAAGTAAATGAAGATATCAAAATGTTTAGGTTTATGAAAGTGTATAAAAATAATGAATTTATGTATGTACGTTGGTTAGATGAGTTGAATTGATGTTGTTGAAGTTGATGGGAGACGGTTGAATATTTAGAAGTGAAATTGAATTGAGTTTGCAAATTTTTGGCATGTAAATCATGCTAGGAACCCAGATTTTGGTCACTGTCAAAACTCAGGTTCGGCGGCCTAAAGTGAGTTTAGGTTATCAAAATTGGAAGCAGCTCATAAGGGAAGGCTAAAATCCAGCTTTGGCCGCCGAAAATAGATTTTCAGCCACCGAAATTGATAGCACAAGGGGTTTGTGGCAACCATACCCTGATGCCGAAAGGAAGACTTTAGTCTCTGTGAAAGAGACTTTCGGCCACTGAACCTGCCACTGAAAGTCTTCTACCCAACAATTTTAACATAAATTGCAAGGGTTGTTTATGTCATATTTATGCTATATTTAATGGAGAATTATGAGATTTTTTTAAAGTAAATTTTAAGGTCAATGTTGAATCTCTAATTCGAAATCTAGAATATAAGATCAGACCCCGAAACTCAGGGATACTAGTGACGAATTGAGGATTCGCCAATACGTCTAATTTTTCAGGTGAGTGGATACTTACTAAATATTTTTACGATACATAAATGTATATTTATGATATCTTCATGCATCACGACTATTACAAGTTGTTTTGTATTATATCAGAAGATATGTTGCATTGTATTGATTATATATTGATGTGAAAGGTAATATTGAACGATCTTTGATTCCATATGTTTATATTTTATAACCATAGATGATATCCCTAGGAATGTCCCTTAATTATGTTTTATGTTGTTCGTTCAGGATATACCACGAATTGTCTTGCAGAAGTAAAACAAATGAGGTTGAGACGTTTCAGGAGATATTTATATTACATTTATGATATGGTAAGTCCTAGATAGTCGAAAGGAACTTTGTTGCTTGATTATCTGCAAGTATATGAATCAGAATATAGTAATAAAAAGATCGTTCTCACGAGGAACGGATTATGTCTTACTGCAAGTTATTCTTAACATTTATGTTTACAGCAATAAAGCATTATGACTTTATTATTCTACTCCTACTTTAGCCAAATATACTAATTAACATAATTAAATAGGAATTACAACAACCTACTTAGGATTATTGATCATGCCTAAGATGTTCTTCCCTTTAAACAAAGCATGTATTCATGCAATAAGTGTTTCTTTAAATGCACTCAGTAAAATATAATACAACCTTTCGTTATAGGATTACTCTATTTTTTATATGTATTTCTACATACATCAAATGCCTTATTCTACCAAAGATTAATCCTAAATCTTGTTCCTTGATTATTTTAACAAAATAGAATTAATTTCGATAAACTAAGTTAATGATTCGAAATGCAACTTACTTAAAACATTTATGGCATTTAAATAAATTATATCTCTTTGATCTTACTGACTTATTTCCTTATGAGAATATAATATAGTAATATTGATTTAAACAAATATCAAAAGATAACTTTAAAGACACTTTCATTGAGAATACCGACATTACATCATTATTTTGAGTAGAGAATAACTAAGAGCAACATAAAAGGAGTCTTAATGAACAAGAGAAGATAAAAGAAATCAAACTCTTGCCTCCGGAGGATGTCACACCTCGAGAAACTTCTTGATATGTTTTTGGCACGAACAATAAAAGTGATGTTAGTCAACTTTTTCCTAATTGTATTTCTTCTGATTTTTATGTTGTGGAATTCTCCTTATTGATGATTTTCTTCTTCTTGTTATGACTGGTATTTATTGGATAGGATAGAAGAACAGTTTTGGAGATGATTGGCTAGCCAAAATGGTGGTTTCAACTGGCTTTTGGCGGGTGCTTCCGAGGGTTTTGTTGAAGCAACACAACTCTATGAAAATAGGCAGTTTCTGGCTTCTGGAGGAATGAGTAGCGCCCGCGAGCATTGGAGTCACGCTCGCGACTATCGCTATGTAGTTACTGCCAAACTTCATGCATGCATCACGCCCGCGTGCCAAATAGTCACGGTCGCGATCATCCATACTTAGCCAAATTTTGATATTTTCTGTACACATTTGAAGCCATATCCAATCCAATGCTTGAATTCCTACCTGAAACTTTTCTAATAAAAAATAATAAAAGAAAACATAAAATATGAAAAATACACATGCAATCATGTAAAATAACTTAAACGTACTTGTCATTTTGGCGACACTATCAATTCCCCCCCCCCCCCACTTAGCTTTTTGCTTGTCCCTAAGCAAAATATGAGTTAGACAATTCTCCCTCCTTGAAATGAAAAATAGAAAAGTACTTAAGACGAAATTAGCACATATTTTTAGGTAGCCTATATCTAACACATAAAGTAGTTGCATTTATGCTCCATACTACTTCTCCCATTTTACCTCATATGTTACCTCATCGTATTGTGTTTTCTTTTAAAGATAATTTTAAAGAAACTTTCAAGTAAAACCTCAAAGTGGTTGTATTTTAATACTCCATATCACTTCTCACCTTTTACATAACACTTGTCCATTATTTCACTCAACTCAGTTTTTCTCTCGCAATACCTTCATCCTTTATTGACTTGAAACAAACATGTATTATGGCTTTAGTTTCCCTTTTCTCCCTACTTTCATATTCAATTTAGGATTCATGTTTTTCTCACTCCAAATTATAGCTAGATAATTAACTAAAGATTTAAAATTTGCTAAAGTCACTTCAAATGTCATGTTAAACTCTAATACAACCTAAGTTCATAACATCAAATTTTCTTTGAATCTTGATAAATTAATTAAGACTTCACATTTCAAAAGGGTAAAGTATAATTACTCAAATATGTAGGTACTAACCAAATAACTAGAGTGAAGGATTTGACAACAATTACAAAATAACCAAACAATCACACAATCACACATTCGCGGTCACGACTCCAATAATCACGATCGCGACACATTCCCTTCTCCCACAATGAAGAAACACAATGTCCCCCACACTTAAGAAATACAATGTCCCCATTGTGTATTTGGAGAAGAAAATAAAATAGTAGAAAAACATACATTCACTCAAAAACTAAAATAAAAACAAAAACACAAATATTAAAAATGAAAGAGATTGGTTAGAAATAAAAACATCAATCCTCCGAAGAATCCGGAGGAGATGGTGTGAACTCAACATTTTTCTTTCAGAAGTACGACATCCACTTTCTAGTCATGCTCTTGTGTTCCTTATCAATTTTATCCAGTTTCTTGTCGATGTTCATTGCTTATACTTGCAAAGCCTCATGTGTTTCCTACAAGGTGTCAACTCGTGCTAATACTTGCCTCCACCCGGCAACTTCTTCCTCCTCTCCTTCCTCTTGAGTAGAAGATGTTGCTGGTGCTTTGCCTTTGTCAGATCTCTTAGCCACCGCCTTATTTTCTTGGGAAGTGTCCTCATCACCATCATTCAACTCAACCCGTTGCTCCCATGTCTTCCACCGGTAGACAATGTTGTCACCATCCTTGATTTCATTTACTAGTCCAGCCCATTTCAAGAATGCACCCCCCATGTATCGGATATTAGCCATTGGCTATTCACAGTATGGTGGTATAGGCATTCAGGCAGCACGTGCAAGAATGGGCGTCATGCTACTTACCCCTAATGTCAATTTGCTTATAAAACTTGACTGCATGAGGCATTCAAATCTCGCTCCTTCCTCTTCTGTGTAAATAGGAAACATCACATTGTATTTTGAAGCGATGTCTTTCCTTTGTGGTGCCGATGAAGATGAATCGACCTTCTTCTTGTTGGCTCTTCTCTTGAATGGTGTGATTACAGAGGGATGGAGAAATATATTGAAGCAGAGAAATAAAACAGTTGCATTATGGAATGTAGAGGAAGAATATAGGGAGATTTTTCTTTGTGTTTTGGAAGAGAATGAGGGTATTTATAGAGGGAGGGTCAGGTAATTGATGTTTAACGGTAACTTTTCTAGGGTGGTTGAAGAAATACAAGGTTTTAGTTGGGTGATGTGACTGAGAATCAGTGTAAAAAAAACTTTACTGTTAGGCAGTCGTGCACGCGAATTGCCATGTTGTGATCGCGAACAATAGGTCTCAAACCTTCTGCCTCGTCTATGACTCCGGTCACGCTCACGAATTGTTTTGTCGCGGTCGCGACTAGTGCTCCAGAATTTTGCCTTTTCTTGAACTTGAATCACACTCACGAATGGTTTGATTGTGGTTGCAACTAGTGCTCTAGAATTTCTGCCTCTTCTTGAACTTGAATTGCGCTCGCAACTTGGTTGATTGTGGTCGCGACTAATGGTCCACTGAAAACAGAAGCTATTTAAACAAGCACTTTAACATTTGAAAATCAATCTTCTTTTCCTTCACATGGAAACAACATTATTAGACCTTTCAAGTCTTATTTTGGCGTTTCTTTAAAGAAAAAAAAAAAACATAAAAAAAAACATTGTAAATCACACATAAGAATTTTCGCTAATGACAAAACACCGTTCCCCGGTAACGGCGCCAAAAACTTATTACTTGATTACCTGCAAGTATACGGATCACAATATAGTAATAAAAAGATCGTTCCCACAAGGAACGTGTTATGTCCTATTGCTACTTATTCTTAACATTTATGTTTACAGTAATAAAGCGTTACGAATTGACTTTATTATTCTACTCATACTTTAGCCAAATATACTAATTAACATAATTAAATAGGAATTACAGCAACCTACGTAGGATTACTGATCATGCCTAAGATGTTTTTCCCTTTAAACAAAATGTGTATTCAATAATAAGTGTTTCTTTAAATACACTCGGTAAAATATAATCCAACCTTTCGGCAGATGATTACTCTATTTTTTATATATATTTCTACATACATCAAATGCTTTATTCTACCAAAGATTAATAATAAATCTTGTTCTTTGATTATTTCAATAAGTTAGAATTAATTTCGATAAACTAAGTTAATGATTCGAAATGCAACTTACTTAAAATGTTTATAGCGTTTAAATAAATTCTATCTCTTTAATCTTACTGACTTATTTCCTTTTGAGAATATAATCCAGTAATCTTAATTTAAATAAAGATCAAAAGATAACTTTAAAGAAACTTTCATTGAGAATACCGACATTACATCGTTGTTTTGAGTAGAGAATAACTAAGAGCAACATACAAAGAGTCTTAATGAACAAGAGAAGATAAAAGAAATCAAACTCTCGCCTTCAGAGGACGTCACACCTCGAAGAACTCCTTGATATGTTTCTGGCATGAATAATAAAAGTGACGTTAGTCAACTTTTTCCTAAGTTCTGATTTTTATGCTGTAGAATTCTCCTTATTGGTGATTTTCTTTTTCTCGTTATGACTGGTATTTATAGGATAGAATAAAAGAATAGTTTTGGAGATGATTGGCTGGCCAAAATGGTGGTTTCAATTGGTTTTTGGCGGGTGCTTCCGAAGGGTTTTGTTGAAGCAACACAACTCTATGAAAATAGGCAGTTTCTGGCTTCTAGAGGAACGAGTCGCGCTCGCGACTATCGCTATATAGTTACTACCAAACTTCATGCATGTATTGCGCCCGCGTGCCAAATAGTCGCGGTCGCGATTCTTGTTGATCTTCCATACTTAACCAAAATTTGATCTTTTCTGTACACATTTGAAGCCATATCCAATCCAATGCTTGAATTCCTACCTGAAACTTTTCTAACAAAAAACAATACAAGAAAACGTAAAATATGAAAAATATACATGTAATCATGCAAAATAACTTAAACGTACTTGTCATTTTGGCGACGATATCAAGCTTATGGGCGTATATTTATGATTCAGATAGTTCCCGAAAAATGGCTATGACAACTGAAACTACTCAGGGATCTTGATAACAATATTACTTAAGGTGAAATATTTGATGATGTTGCATATACAGGAGCACAAAATATATTTTTATGTTATATTTTTTATATCTACTCACAAAGATTTTTCAAAATAGCTTGCCCATTTTATGTCCTTGCATCCTATATCTGATTCTCAAATCCCGTTTTTCACAAGTATGTAGGACGTACTGAAAAACAGAATGTAGAATAGGACGTGTCACTGTGATGAAATAGTCATGTACAATTTGTCCCTACGAAAGTCAAATGTTTAATGTTAAGAATGATGTTAAAACGTATGATTTATGATCTCATGTATTATAAATGTTTATATTTGGATTTTTGGTACTTATGTTAATATTTATAATGATGATGTGTACAAATATATATAAAATACATGTATTAGGGATTTAATTATTCTAAAGTTTATGTTGTACCTAAATCCTATAAATACATGATATTTTACATTAATGATTATATTGTGTTAATGATTATGAAAATGTTAATGTTACATATGTTGACGGCTTGTTAGAATTTCGGTCACCTTCGGGTGGTGGTGATTCTAACTCTGATTACAGTCAGCGAGAGAGGGCTGTTACAAAGAGAATCTCCAATTTTCCATAGTTTTGTCTTTCTTTGTTTACCTTTATCTTATCACTACATTAATCTTTCCCTTCTGCCCTCCATTGCAAAATGGTGGCATTTATATTTTCCTATGTGCCATCTTTCCCTTCTGCCCTCTATTGCAAAATGGTGGCATTTATATTTTTCTATGTGCCATTTACGACATTAGCTTCCAAAACGACTGATGTTTTTCTTCTCTTCTCTTTATGATGCATGTGAATTCAACTTAATAAACTATAATATGGGTAGCCAAGCCACTCCATTACTCGATAAAAGGAAGGGGAGCCAATTAAGATGGTAACTCAGAAGGCATGAGAAAAGCTTATTTACTCAGAGTTACTCAAAGTTGTATGTGATGTGATGGAAAAGTATGATGATGTCATTCTGGATGAGTTGCCAAAGCCGATCAACTATATTACTTTGAAAAAAAAAGGAGTAGACCAACTCTATTACTTGGCAGAATAATAGTGAGCTGACCTACTTTGCTACTCGGTAGAGGAAGGAGAGCCGACTAAGATGGTAACTTGGACGACAAAAGAATAACTGACTTACTCATAATTACTCGGAATCGTCAGTGATGTGCTGAAAGAGTATGTTGATGTCATGCCAGGTGATTTGACAAAACCAACCAACTCTATTACTCAGTCAAATATGTAGAGGTGACTAACTTTGTTTACTCGGCAGAATAATGGTGAGTCTACCTACTCCGCTACTCGGCATAAAGAGGGGAACCGACTAAAGTTGACAAGAGAAGAGTCGACTTACTTAAAGTTATCCAAAGTCATCTATGATGTGTTAAAAGAGTATGTTGATGTCACTACGAGTGAGTTGCCAAAATCGATAAACTCTATTACTTGACAAAATCAAAGAAAGTCGACCAACTTTATTACTTGATAGAATGATAATTAGCCAACTTACTCCGCCGGCATAAAGAATGAGAGTCGACTAAAGTGGTAACTTAAACAATAAGAAAGGAGCCAACTTACTCAGAGTTACTAAAAATTATTAGTAATGTGCTGAAAGAGTATACTGACATTATACTAAGAGAGTTAACAAAGAAATTTTTGTCGAAAAGAGAAGTGGAACATTAAATCAAATTGAGAATTAATATATTAATTTATTTCCTTTGATTGAAGATAAAAGTTAAATTTATAAAATAATGATGTATGAACATCAATTTAGTGTCTTGTTGGAATTTCCATCCAAATTTGGCATTAGGCACCAAATTATGCCGCTTTGCATATGCAACTCACTTCTGATAATCATGCATGTGTTTAATGCAAATCGTGCAAAAATTTTGCTCTAATTTAGCATCAAATTTAAGTATTAAATTGGTACAAATTAATTTTTTTGACTCAAATAAGTGCTTCATTATTCATGAAACCAAATATAGATTCCCACTAATTTTTATTAATTATTTAATATAAATTTATTAATTTAAGTGTTAAAATTATTATTTAGTATTTAATATAATTTATAAAAATATTAACTAATATGTTAAAATTATATTAATTATTTAAATAAAATTAATAATTATTAAAATATTAATTATTACTAATTATTAAAATTTATCAAATTAATTAATTAATTAATTATTAAATTATTCAACAAAATAATTAAAGTATTTATGTTAAATTTATAATAATAAATTAAAAAATAAGATGGTGGGAGAAATTTTTAGGAATATTCTTATTTGATGTTTATAATTAAAGTATTTTTTTTACTGTAAATGACCTAAATATATGATTTTGATGTAAAATTTAGTATTTAAAATTGAAAATGCCCTAATTACGATATGAAATAGGTAACTATGAAAATCACTATATTTAAATCTAAATATTTATATTAATTTTTATCATTTTAAAATATTTATATTATTGAATACTTTTGATAAAATTAAAATAAATTAATTAACAAATTATTTAATATCTTAGCCTATTAAATAGATATATTTAAAAAATAATAAATATATTATTATCTAAAAAGAGTTAACGAAACAAATAAAAAAATAAAATAAAATTATCTCTGTGGAGCACTGGGAAGGAGTATACAAATATTTTTATTGTTAATTAACTAACAGTGGTCAGGTTTAAGTTTCTCTTTCTTAGGGCTCTGTTTGGTAAGAGTTAACAAATAACACGAATATTCATAATCATATAATCTGATTTTTAAAAGAAGAAAAATGAGAAATCATTATTAGTGCGGGTAGAGAGTTGGACACATTTAGCACGTGCCAAGAATATGTCGGTGACAATAATCATATATGGCATGGCCTACAAATTCACAATGTAGGGTGTACCTTATTATTTTTTTATATGATAAGGGTTACGATAATTTTATATTAATTAAAATAATATAAATTATTTAAAAATTTCAACATTATTTTTTTTTTCTAATTTATAAATTTTTTTTATTAATTTTCTATTTGTTTATATGTATATAATAAGTTATGTAGACATTTTTTTAAAAATAAAACAAAATATTTGCATTGGTATGATATACGCTAATATTATTATAAACTCATTTATTTTATTTTTTTTTTAAGTTTTAGAAATTAGCTTAAAAATACTGTTTTTATATTAAATTAAAGTGAATGATTATTTAAATAGAAGGATGGCTTTTATTATAAATATAATAATATATTTTTTTTAAAGATTTGAATAAAAAAAATATAAAATATTAGAAAATGGGAATATTCCTCTCATGCCCTTTTAAAGTTCCACAACCCAATCATTTGCTAAAAATCTTATATATATATAAAGAAGGTTCGAACATGTTAAATAATAATAAATTAAAAAAAGAAAAAAGAAAAAAAAGAGGAGGGAGAGAGACAAGAAGAGAGTTAAAAAGAAAGTAACTGAAATTAAACACAACGGAGACCTTACATC